>JAIFTH010000147.1:0-51994 GCA_019968535.1 Fragariocoptes setiger | reverse complement strand
GTGTGTGTGTGTGTGTGTGTGTGTGTGTGTGTGTGTGTGTGTGTGTGTGCATGCGATTATTTAACTGACTGACACTACGTCATGGTCGCTATCATCTCGCGTCATGGCATTCACGCAGTTGATAACAACTGCTAACAGACAAACCTGCAAAGGCACAACAAGAAACTGGCAGTGCCAAGACACATACGTTGCAGTTAGTGCAACAAGACTTACATTAATGCCAACTAACAAGTGCAACTAGCAAGACCCCAACGTGATTGTTAGCGTGTCTCTTTCCCCTCAATCAGTGTTGCCGCTTACTCACAGTGTTATCGCAGTGTTGGTCTTGACGCCAATGATAGACGACGACGACGCGAGTTAGTTTACGTACGCCGCTAGTGCACTTACTCACATGCTCTACATGATACTGACAAGTACCTACAAGCAGTGTAAGTTGGCTTGATTCACTTTCTGCCAAACACATGTCAGCCCAAGCAAGCATGTCAAAAGCTCAAGAGAATGTTGCCAGCAGTTTCAAAGTCAGCCAGTTTAACTTTAGATCAATAACAGCAACGAGAAAAATATATGGATCTATGCATCTACTACGAATGGAATCGATCATGCCAATCCACTTTATGTGCAGTTCACCACTCAATTGCTCATAGAATGTAACTGCACCACTAGAGTACTGATTGGCTCGCTCAATCAGTACTTGTTCCTACTCACGCTCGCTCACTTGCTTATTCGAGAAACATTCTCCCCTCGATAGATTTCAATTATTCGTGACAAATTCACACGTTGCATGATAAGAAACCAAGATATCTTTTGCAAAATTTCGCCATACAAACTTATTTTCATCTTACTGTGTGCCGTATTGTGTGAGTGTGTATATTTATTGTTGTGAGAAAGCTTCTCTAAAGTAAGCCAACATAGTAACAGCCATCAGGCCTGATGAGTATTAAAAGAGAAGAGGTGTAAATCAAAGCATTACAGGCCGTTGAGTGCTCGATTGATTGATCTGTGTGCTCGTTGTTGTGCTGGTGACTGGTGCTAGCACCTGTTGTAATCGTGTGCTATACACTGGCACGTGTAGTTGCTGTTGTTGCGGTGGCATATCAGTGGCAGCGTCAGTATATCGATCGGTCATTCGTGGTACCTTCATTCCTGCTTTCGGAGTGCCGTTCGTCTGATGCAACCATACGGGATTCTCGAATCCTCCTGCCATGTTGTCGGCCAGATAGCCAGCCTCATAGTTGTCCCCGCCACAGAATCTGCCGGTGGAATCTTGCAGCAAGTTGTTTGAGAATTGTGATTGCGAGAGTGCTGCAAGCTCGGCGGCTCGACGTCGTCGCAGCACCATGATCACAATCAATATCACGATTGCTATCACCAGGGCTATCGTCGTGGTAACGGCAATCGACCAGAATAACGGTGTGTAACATCGATAGAATACCATTTCGTCGTTCCCATTGGGACAGTTGCGATTGTTGTCGCACACAAGCGAGCTGGGCACGCAAATGTTGTCACTACAATCGAACCAAGACTTGTTGGGACACCCTGTGCTGTTGGCCTTGCTCTTGTACACCGTGAAAAGAATGTCAAAAGAGACGCGCGACCAATCGATCGGTGCAAACGATTGTAAATTGATTGCTATCTTTGAGCTTGCCGATTGAGTCAATAGATATTTGCCTGACATTACGTCACCGTGCAAGCTGACACTCTGCGCTTGCGGTGAGCCATAATTGAGCGTGATGTCCAATTCGGCGTAATGATGAGGCAAACCGATCGAATTGACAGTGACCAATAGACCGTGTGAGCGCGGGGCCACCACGATAATCGAACAATTGAGCTGCTTCAATACTGGCGCTTGATATTGTTGAATGACCTCAAGCGATGGCATTTGTGTCTCATTGTTGTTGTTGTTTACTCGATGCTCGTTATTGCTATTATTATTCATTGCATTTAGATGAGGCTGTGTGAAAGCGAACGACATCATTGACTGGCCATTGACTGGCGGTGCCACTTGACGTTGAGGCGCTTTCTGGGGCAACACTCGCACAGACGATAGCGAATTTCTTGATGTCAAAAATATCGACAATGTTTCGGGATTTGTTCGGAACTTTTTTGCATTTCTCAACGTCTTCGATTGCAAATCACAGAATTCATTTAGGAAATCTAACATTGTGCGTGCGTACGTAAGAGCGTGTGAGTGCGTGGACGAACGCGTAATTGAGAATGAATGAATGATTATGATTATCATTTTCATTCTCACTTTCGTTTTGATTACTTTTGGCTCACTTTATCATGAACTTACATTGATTAGTTTGCTTGCTAATTTGGTGCATAGTACGTGAAGCTGCGTGCGTGGGCTGTGCCGACAATGATATCACCAGCATCAATTGCACAACAACAGCTACCGCAACTACAATGGTAAGTCCATGATGAGGCTCTTTCAGGGGCGATCGACACCTCGTACAATGTTTTGGTATGCGACGTTGTTGTGGGGCCATCATGTAATTTGAATAACAAAATTCATCCAGAACTAAGCATCTTAAATTGTCATACATTTTGATTGTGCCACTACTTTATTTGACCAGATATTTATCGATTTATTGTTGCACTGTTATGCACTCGTACAAACTTATAAGTTAGAGAGGCACTTGTTGTTTTTGCTATAATAACGTTGCTTACATTTAAAATATCTTTCAATGTAAACATTTAAATAGAGAGTGAACAGTTAACCGTGTGAGTGAGTGTACGTGCGCTATTCTATTTGAACGATTCAGATGCATCAACACAAACTTTTATACTTTCATCAACGATCCACGGCAATTCTCAACTATCTTGTTGTAACTCAATCTACTCATCTACTCGAGCGAAATATCTCAACTCACTGACGAAGATAGTTGCAGGCGACACTCACTCGAGTCGTTAGGCGCCAATCGTTATCTGTCACTAGCAGTAATGTTCAGCTTGAAAAACTTGATTACTTGGTAAACAGCATTCTTCAGAAGACTGTGACGACTGTCACCCAACTACATCAGCAACAATAACGACAACAACATCCCAAGAACTTAAGAACCCAAGAACAAACTTATCATTAGTTGTTGCCATTGTGAATTTTTCATTGGCTGCCTTGTGACTGTGGCTGTTGTTGTTGTTGTCGTTGCTTCCTATTTTGCTTTCACTTTAACTCGAGCTTCAGTTTGCCTTGAGTCTTGGGAATTGTTGGCACACACACACACACATCATTACAAATAGCTTATATTTATTGATGATCAATTGACTGCTGCTACTGCTAGCACAGCGAGACTGCTATAGCGACGAGAGTTCGGGACAATTGCTGTTTCTATTAATACGGCTGTCACTATGTGCCACACTGATGTGCAGTCACTGATGTCTGAACGAATTGTTATGTCTGATCTCGACAGTGTTTGGGGAAATTTCACCCAATCGATCGATCGATCGTCAATCACTGGAAAATTGACACCGATCGGCGGCGCCGAGCTGATCAATTGTTGATTGGCTCGGCGGCAATATCACGATACGCTATTAGGGCGCCACAATTTCCCAAATTGGCGCCGATTATTTTTCCTCTATAACCTGTTTTTGCCTCTCTTCCTTTTTACCTCATATTCTTCCTTTCAGATTGTTGTCTGTTGATCATTGTTAATGCTCTTCAATTGAGTGATAATTTTTCCGCTGAAATCCAAGCTAATTCGTCGTTACGCTAATGTCATCACACATTCTGTTGTAGTACACACTACAGAACGATGCACAACATGGACCATAACTTAACACTAATTAAAAACCTCTTAAATCAGTGATAGATTGCAGATCACACCGACACTGGTGTGTAAAGAATCAGATATGTAGGTGTTCTACATGATGTGATACAAGACCCAATTATAATTATCGGCAGCAGCGGCAACAACATCCTAGTAAGTTAATTGTTTGCATGACCAAATAACATGGAAATATTAACTTTCTAGACAATGCATCGACTATCGATTATCGATTTATCTCACTTTGACGCACTCACTGTCAGTGTCGATTCAAAGCTCGAGCTTTGAGTAGATATGCGTGGAAACTTTCCATCACGATCTAATCAATCTAATGATGACAATGATCATCTTCATCCTCATTGGTTATCATTCTTAATGGCTCTCTAACGACTCTTTAACGATTGATGAGCATGTGACAACTCGAGATGACTCGATTGAATTGATATACAATCTAATGTGATCTGATTAATTCAACTTTTGTTCTCTCGTCTTGAAATTTCCCTAATTCAGAGACCACGACAGGTCCCTTTATGGGCCAGAGGGCGACACGTGTTTCCGTTGTCTTGTGGTGTTTCGTGATGTTGGTCCTCTCTCACTCAACTCTATGTTTTCTGCCATGTTGAAATTTACTAATTAAAACTGACCAATTGATTTGTTGAAATTTAAAACGACCGAGACTGACGCGCAGATCGCGCTTATATAGATGCGAGACAAGAAGCAGCGAAGGGGCGGAACAAAGAATAGACTAGAACACAACAACCAGATGAGAGCTTTACGTTCAAATTGTTGAAACAATGAATGTTTACGCAAGATGCAAAGACAATGTACACTTTGAGCCACGAACGCAGTGAATGAATCGCATAGGCAGTGCCTAACCAGTCTAACTACGACCAATTTACAACAGTTAATGGATATTGATCACTCAGCTCCTCTCCTCCTATACGTTTCAGCACGCATGAGAATAGACAACGAGAATAGCTTGAGAGAAAACGACCAAGCTAATCAAACTGTAATGAAATGAAGATTGACAATAGAACAGGACAAGACACATTTGTCAGTTACAAATGTCATGCTATCAAATCTTTTCTATTGAATTCTATTGATAGTTCAAGCGACAATGTGTGTATGTGTGAGCTTGAGTTTGAGTGTCGATATCGTGCAATGTCAAACGAACACTAAACCCAATTACATCGAATGTGTTTGTTATCACCATTGCATGGTGCTTAGACAGTTGCTAGTATTGACAATTGTGTGTGTGCGCGCGAACTACAGTGGTGACTACAGCTGCAGGTGTAGCAGATTGAGAGCTTAGAGAGCGAACGAGTGAGCAAGCGAGCCCAATCAACTTGGACTTTAGTGTGTAGCGGCGACAATAAGCTCTCATGTCAGTGCACGAGCTACCCTGTGCCACTTACGCTGTACGCTGTTAGCTATTTTTACACACGTTTGCGTCATAGCGTGGTCGCAAGCCAATTTAACGGGACCAATAGAGAAGCAGTAACCAATTGACAGAGCTCATAATACAATTGCACAAGTGTAGTGACAACAACAATAGTATGTTGTAGCAATTTGTCATTTGTTTGGCCCCCGGACAACAACAGCAGCAACAACGACGAACAGCAAAAAAGTTCAACGAAGCCGAACGACAACGGTATCGGCAACACAAACAAATGATGTGCCTCAATCGAACGTTCGCGCTTACGTAACGTGACGTGAACACAATGAACAGCACAAGCCTCGACAATGTTTAACAATTTGACTCGACAATGTTACCGTGAAGCTAATTCATCGAATCAATTCGCGCAAGGTTAACACACCTACACTCACTTACGTAAGTAAATTAGAGGCGTTCAGAGAGAACTCATTTGGTCAACGACAATGGCAACAAGGTCAATTAGAATAGCGACAACAACAACAACTTGATGGTGAATTTAAATAAAGCTACTACTGTATAACAGCATAAGTTTCTTCACACGATTTTTATCGGTACACAGTTTGTCTATGTTTAAGAGAGAGAGAGAGAGAGAGAAGAGTTGGCGCAAAGTTAGGTCGAATTGGTGTAAGGTTGAGTTGGAGAAACTTGCAGTGTGCCAATTTCTTTTCAAGTGTCACCCAAACTCTTCAAGTGAGCGCCTAGCGTATGTTTCGCTTCGTTCTGTTCTGTTTTGAGTGCATTCGTGTGCGTGTGCATGTGCTATCTGTCAAGTTGTTTGAGCTTGTTAAGCCATTGAGCTTTCCATTGTTGTTTGTCTCTCGCAAACGCTAACGAACAAACGAACAAATAGACAGACAGTCAGATAGATAGACAGACAGGCCGGCAGGCGAGCAGACGAATACAAGAGCAATTTCAATGTGACGAGCGTGCCGTGAATTGAATGAAAGCACGTGCAAGCAGCCAGCTGGCGGCTGATTGCGTCCTCGCTCGCCCGCCTGGCCGCTTATGAGGCTAGCACTCATTGAACGAGGCCGACGGCTGTTCGTGTAGTTTGCCGGGACAGGTAGTCGGTGCGGCCAGTCACGCACGCGCAAATTGATTGTCACACAGCAACTTTCGGCTTTGGTGGCGGGCACGAATAACAAGCAGCCAACGGTGAGATCTATCTCACTGTTAGCTGCGTGATGTTCACAGCCTCCGAGCTGAGAGCAGCCCACGAGCCGCTCAGCTTAGCTCAACAACAGCGATAGCAACAACAACAACAGCAACATCAGCATCAACTGACGACTCGCCCATTCATTCATCAACGTTACACTCATTCAAGTTGCTCAAAGCTCGATGCCGTCGCAAGCTTAATGCAATTCGATGGCTGTTCATGAGAAAATGCTCGCGCATTATCACACTGGCTATTGTGTGATGCAAGCTAAGGAGTCGATCGATCAGCTGAGAGGGGAGTACACAACGATAGAGGACAACGAAGCAGGTGCAATTCCTGCGCGTGTGCCATCGTATCATTGATAGGCGTTAGTGTGTCCGTGGTAACAGTAGTGACTACAGTCAGTGTCATGTCAATTCTGTGTGGAATGCAGTTTCATGTCAGACTGTATGTTTTTTGTACATCCAATTGATGTTGATGATGATGATCATCAAAGCTGATTGTATGTAAACCAATTCAATGAAACTCGTCGTTTGATAAAATTCATGCGATGTTACGAAGAAATACTACTTAAATTCTTCTCAAATTTTTTGCTCTTAACACATTTGCATTGAAATGTTCTTTAATACAAGCAGTAACAAGACCAGCAACCAAAACCAGCCAAATTGCCAAAGTGATGTGTGTAAAATCGCTTAATCGTCATCAACAATTATAATGAGTGAGTTGACATCAGAGTAGTGAAATTTCAAGATTAGTGAAATTATCTATGATATCTATCATTTAGAAGCAGAAAAACAAACGGACGTTGCTGTAGCTGAGGACGGACGAACGAACGAACATACAAGTCTCGAATGAAATGAAATTAAATGCGTCAATTTCAATTGCTTGAACATTAGATCATTTGTCGGGTGCAAATTCAATCTAATAATAATAACAACAGCACGTTATAACAAGACTATATTGCAGAGCATAAGATTACGATAGTAAAGAGACGCACACACGCACACACACCCAAGGCAATATCAACAGCAACATAGCAAAGTACGGTTATAAAGTCAAACAGCAAGCTAACGCCAAAACAAGTCACAATTGGCGTTGAACTCACAGAGAAGCTCACTCTAAGCTTTCTAGTTTGGTTCTTGGCTGAATTGGACGTGGGGCACACGCAAGACACCACCACCAACAACAAAAACAACAACAAGAGGCCAGAGTTGCCAGATTGTGAATTTTCGAGGCGCATGTGTTATGGTCTCGTGTCCGCCGTCAGCGGTACTATCAGTGCATGTGAGCGCGCGTGCCTGCATGGTGTCATTGGTGGCATTGTAACACGTACGCACTTACACACCCACAAGCACACGCACATGCACACACACTACATGAACTTGTGGTATTAAAGAGATAGCTAGCCGGCGGCTTACGAGCTTGGAAGCTCGCGGAAGAGCTTGCCAGAACGAACGAGCGAGCCGAATATTTAACGCGCTCACTTACTTATTTGCTCACAATACGGCGCTTTGTAGAAATAGCTAGCGTGCGTGTGTGTGTGTGTGCTCTCGTCCATATGGTTGTTAGATATTATATTATCATTACATACTAAGTTTATGCGCTAGCAACAAACATCCAAGTGTTGTTGTCGTTGTTGTTGCCGCTATGGATAATACGACGACGACGACCACGACGAATTTCACTTGTTCTTCTGTTGTTATTGTTAGATAGACATTACGAACTTCGATCCGTGCTGCTGATACACCGACCGAGGTCCAAACGACGAACAGACCGACAAACAGATAAAATAGCAGCGAACAAGCCAGCAACTACAAAGCAAAAGCAAACGACGAAATCGAGAAAGCGGTCACAGTAACAGCAGCAACAACAACAACAAAAGTAAAAGCAAAAACAGAATAGAAATCGAAAGCAAAGAGTTACAAGGCACGTCAATGGAAAGCTTCGCTTCGTTGCAACACACCTCACCGACACATCAATTGACGTAACATTAAATTGCACTGGTTCCTTTTCATTGGCCAATTTGAGCATACGTGTCGTGCATTGTCAGTTTCAGCTTACAGCTTCATCGGCTAACACACGGCGTTCACTCTTGTAGTGGCTCACTGCGAGTGTCAAGTATTGCGAGCAGCAAGCATTAGCAAGCCGTGATGACTCAGTGATTGGTCGGCAGGTTGTACGACATACGGCACTCGTCGTAACTAGTGGTCGATTGGTGGCCCGCTTCACCCGTTGGCCGTCTCTCGTTCTCATTCTCGTTATTTGTTTGTTTGTTCGTTTGTTTATTATGTTTCAGTGTAACCGGCACACACACACACACACACTGACACACATGGCTCATTAACACATGGTAAGGCATAGGACGATGGACGTGTTTAGCCACAACAACACGATCAATGTTTCCAAGTTCACAAGAGTCGAATGTTCAAACACTGTCGAATAGTACTTGATAGTTGCTGTTTGATGGCTGACAGCTGACAGCTGATGGTAAGTGAAACATCGTTCAGTGTGGAACGCATTATTCGCAAAACATCGTTCTTGCATCGTTCTTACTCTCGCGGCCCGTAGAGCCATCGTATCTAGTTCAATGTGATTCGTTGAAACTACCATTGACAACAGCAACAGTAACACATACGCAAGCTACACACGTTTGTTGTTGTATGAATGCGATGCTTCCACATTCGTGACGTAAAGTGAAAACGTAAAAATGTCGACGCTTCGATTCGACGAATGAGCTAAAACAAGCAACTGCCACCTGCTATCGACATTGTACGCGCGCCCACCAAACTCCGACCTAATCATTCAGACTGAACTCAACCATACTCTGCTAACCTTTAGCTAGCTAGTTGGCTAGCCAGCTCGCTCGCTCGCTTCTACCTTCTATGTGTCAGTGTGTGAGTGTGTGTCTAGCCATCTGTGTGTGTGGTTGTCGTTATCGTGACGCTGTCTGCCTGCCTGCCTGCCTGACTGTTGTAATGTTGATAGCTTAATTTACTTCATTCAAGCCAAACACATACCAAGGTGTGCAACCAAATCGTGTATTCACAACCACAAACAGTGTGTATCTACAACAACAGATACACCGACTCATTGGTCGGCTAATTAACAGTAGCAGTGACAACAACAAAAATAACATCGAAACAAAACAAAGAAAATTTTTTCATACGTCGAATCGATCGTTGCAAACAATGAAAACCAAAATCAAAATCAACTGATAAAATTTAAGACGAGCGAATTTCAAAAAAGATAAGAAACTTGTGCGAGCAAATGTGTGAGAATGCACGCACAAAGTTTTCATTTCGAGTTATTAACTTTATATTCGAACAACAGCACAACAGTTTAAGAGATCATAATCAAAATGCCAATCGATTGCGAGGCAACGCCGGCCACTGGCACCTGTAACAATGTTAACAACAATAGCAATAATAATAATAATAAAAGCACACGCACAAGTATCAGCAGCACCAGCAGCGATGCGACCAATGACGAATGTGAGCAGCTGTTGGGTGCCGTCAAAAAAGAGGTAAGTGTTTTTTGATGTCTGTTTTTGTCTGCAAGCAAGAAGTTGGTGTTGGAATTGAGCCCGGACTCTCGAACCATTGAATGAATGGAAGTGAAATGAATTGAATGTGGATTTCGGACAATAAGTTCAAACAACAACAAGTTGTAGAGAAGAACAAAAGAGGTCAGGTGCTTTACTTGGCACTTGTACAATTTGCTTGTTCTGCTTTGTGTTTGCATTCTATACTAACATAAATCGATATTCATTGATAATAATAACGATTTATATTGCGCGAATATTGCGCGGACTTCATAACAACGACAACAACTACAATTATAACATAACAAGGTCAAACAAATCATGGAAGAGGCTGTAACGCGCAAATTCGTCCACGAAGACAGTAGCTCGGTGATTGCATTATGCGGTAAGTTATATTTTATTGTTTTGTCAGGAATTGTTTTGGACACGCTGTAACACAACTCATTGTTGGCCAATAGCCAATGATTATTTTTTGTCACAATGATGGTTGCTGCGAGAATTTTGTCTTTAGATAGCTCACTACAGACTGTTATTTGATTTTGATCTCGATTTCCAACCACTGTTGTAATTGATAGTGTATCGCATGGTGTGCTTTGTTTATAAATTGAGTGCGATCTAACGTTCGAGTGTCAAACGTCGAGTCGAGAGATAAGTATTACTTATTGAAGAAATAGTTTTTGAAGCCGAATAGTTGTAAAGTTGCTTCAGGAGTTGTCGAAATTAATTAATATAAAGAAAGAATGGCGAAACTATTCAAGCCTCTTGCGAGTCCTGCGATTGTTGCTGCACTTGTTGTCATATTGACGGCCACTTGTATTGGCCACACACTGGCCACAATATTGGACAGCAACAACGGCAACAATGAGCAATCGATACAAAGCAAAGGATTGGTGCCATTTTTGAGCAACGTGTTTGGTCTGTCGCCAGCATCGACAATGTTGTCAATGTCGTCCGACAATCATCACGAACACGATCACAACAACAAACTGCTGATGCAACAAATCAAAACTATCGTGGACACAATCAAAGCGCCGTGCGACGTCACTCTGAGCTCAATGTCGGTCGTCGACATCGAGCAGTACGCGTCGGTGGTGGAGCACGTGAGACAAGTGCAATCGGCGCTGACTAGCGCTGTCGACGTGCTGGCGCTGACATCGTCAGCGGCGTCCGCGACGGGCGGCGTCATAGACATGAACCAATTGTTGAGTTTCCATGATGCAATGAGTGAGGCCGTGCACGCATACGGCAGCATGACGTCCGCGTTGCAATCACAACTGACATCGGCGGCAGCAACAACAACAGGTGCGTCAGTTGTGCTCGAAGCGTTGGCTGCACAATTGGCGCCTGTCATGGGCCAACTCGAGCGTTGGCTCATGTCTAGCTCACATTACGACATGAGCGCCAGCGGCGATCAATGGCTCTTTTTGCGCTCGTTGGTGGACACAATCTCGTACGTGTTCAACACATCATTCACGTCGTTTAAATTGCCCACCGACCAATTGGCGCCGTCTACTCAAGACGAACACCAATCAGCAGAGCAAGCGCAGATTGAGCTTCAAGTTCACGAGCATTAATCGCACAAGAGCGAGGCAGACGAGCATTAACACGAGCTCACGAATCAATTCGCCCTGTTAAGTAACTTCGTGTACGAGTATACTGACTGGCCTCAGGAACAGTTACAAACGTGGACGAAATGTACGACGAAATAATAAATAGATTGAGTCGAACTTGTGAGGGTTCAATTCAAACTAACCCTCGCTCGTTATTCTATTTCGATGTGATTGTGGATGCTGCTTATCTTCTTCTTCGTTTCCATTTAGATGATTGAATCTTTTTTATTTATTAATTTAATGCTCACTAACTCTTAATGAATGTTACATCAGAATCTATTGCTTACAAATCTAATAATGAAAATCCAATCCTATCATCATCGACTTATTTGGCCGTTGAATGTTAACACTTTTATCACTTGTCAGTGGCCGTTGACGGATGCTTGGCGCATCGATTGAAACGTCGCGTGCTCGGTTTATTCAAAACAAACTCCACCACTGCACTAATACAGAAAATCTCTAAAACTTGCCCGGAAGCCGAGCAAGTGCTCAAAATGGTCGACGCCAACGCTCGAGCGTAAGTTTCCCTCCCCCTTTGTTTCTCTCTGCCAGCATAACCTTGAAAAGCACCTATTATGATTAGACTTTACATGAGTATTAATTGATATTCGCATCATTTCTCACTCTTTGATTGATTGATTGATCGTGAGCAGTGAAATGGTGTGCCAAGCACAGAGTCAGGCACAACAGACGCTGGCAATGATGCGTCGTGGTCGCTTGGCGTGGCTCAAAACGGCGCTGATCGAGCGCAAACTCGTCAAGATCATCGATCATTTGACAGCACACGCGAGCAATTATTACGAAAAGAATGCACTCATGTGCGATTATGTGTGCGCACAAATACTCGCCTCACTGCTCGTCGGTCCGTGCGCTCTCGATTACAGCAAAATGAAAACACAAGATCATTATTGGACCGATCCAAGCGCCGACGAGCTGGTGGCGCGCCACAAGCTGGCCGCCAGCAGTCATTTGCACAGCAACACGTGTGCGCGTCATCATACCAAAGTACACTGTCATCATGCACATCACCATCATCATCACGCACATTCGCGCGTCCATCATTCAATAGCGTCGAGCGTGAACGCCAGCACGACGCCAACAACTCCAACTCCACCAGCAGCAGCAGCCACAACGACAGCTACAGCTCAAAGTCGGCCCGAATCACCTGTTTGTCAGCGTGTCGACACACAACGCAAACCACTGGCGCTGAGTCAGAGCGTCAAATTGGTCACAAGCTCCACATCTGAGCCACTGTGTACGTGCTGTTGCGCAATCAACGCGCACGACAGCAACGGAACAGCAGGTTATTGTTGCAGTAATAGTAGCAACAGCAATGGCAGTTTGCCCGCAGCCAATGACAGTAGCAGCATATTCGGCCCAACGGCCAGCCACAACGGCTACTCCTTCTCGTACGTACCCTCTCTCGAGCATGCCAACAATAACAACAACCCCTATAGCAGCACTACTAATGGTTCGCCCACAGCAGGTGCGTGTAGTGCGCCTGCTGCTATGGCTCCAACTGTGCCGGCTGTGGCCAATTGTCAAAGCAATAGCTCCATGTCGACCAGTAGCGCGTGGTCGCCGCGAATGCTGCACGAGACATTGCACCAGAACGCGCGCTCGTCGTTGTTGTATGCAAAAAACAACGTTATCATGTACAGCGACGGGCCGCACGCACAACCGATGGCCGGTTATTTGTCGTTGCACCAAACGAGCAACATGGAGCTCGTCATTAAATGGATCCCCAATCAAATGATCAATGGGGCGCCATTGCACACGACCCATGCTACTACTAACGCAAACGCCACAGCTACAGCTAGCACTGCAGCAGCCATCTCAACCACATTTGTAGATTCAGAGGGAGGCTCAAGATCAGGCTCAGG
This sequence comes from Fragariocoptes setiger, assembly GCA_019968535.1. Classification (NCBI taxonomy): domain Eukaryota; kingdom Metazoa; phylum Arthropoda; class Arachnida; order Trombidiformes; family Phytoptidae; genus Fragariocoptes; species Fragariocoptes setiger. The sequence goes on along the minus strand of JAIFTH010000147.1, from coordinate 38,605 downwards.
CTCAGAAACAGTGGGTGTCAGTGAGAGATTGAGGTCAGAGTCAGACTCTGAGAGGTCACAGTCACAATCAGATCAATCAGTGCAGTCAATTTCAACAGAACATCCAGAATGCCAACAACGTTCGCAGACAGAACAATCAGAGGCAAAGTGTGAAACGAATGAGAGCGAACAAGATCAAACTGCATTTGAACATAGAGCACAAGCTCGCTCCAAGTCAAAATTGAAATCGAGCTCGTCCCAATCATGTGACGACGACCCATCGAATGCGCCTATAACAAGCAGCTCCAATGACAATGAGATGAACAATAGCCGTCGTAGCCACAATGATAATGATACTAACACTGACACAATTGACAGTGCTGATACAACAGATGATGATAAGACTGAAACAGTATCCAAGCCCAACGATCAAGATTGTGAGAAGAAAATTGTGAGTAATCACAGCCAACTACATAATCAGCAGCAACAACAACAACAAGTTAATCAGCAGCAGCAGCAATTTTTTGCCGCCGATGTGGTGCCACAAAATCTCGATTTCTATTCGAATTACGTCGTCAGTTTGTACGTGAATCGGATTGTCTATTTGCATTGTCACGCGAGCGATGCCGACGACACCGAGTCGTTGGTGCTCGTGGAACGCGACGGCACCCAACGGCCACCGTTCAAGTTTCCGCGCGGCGCCAGCATGACGCTGTTTTTGTCGTGCCTTGAGATGGCGCTCAGCCAGTGCGGCGGTCGCCTGGAACCGCCCCTGTGGTCGGCGCACACCAGCCACGCCCATCAATCTATACCCACAGCGTGCAGCTCTGTCGGAGGGGCCGCGTGCCCATTGGCGTCGGCGCCCCCACTCATAGCAGAGACAGCGCCAGGAGCAGCGGCCAACTCGCCAGCAACTGCTGGTGTGGCTCGCTCGTGCTCCGAGTCGGCCGCCTGCTCAGCCTCAGCGGCTGTGAGCGGCACAAGTGGGAGCGTCGGTGTAGGTGTGGGCGGTGGCGGCGGCACTGGTGGCCTGCGTAGTCGTTTGCCGCCATGCTTTAGACGCGCTGACACGGCCGGCATGACGCAAGTGCAGCGTCTGGCGCTCGCCGAGCACGAGCACGCGAACGGTCAGCGTGCCACGCCCACCGATTACGTGTTCCGTGTGATCACAGCGCTCGATTTGGAGTCACAACAGTCGCAAGCGTCGATGAGCTCCGACTGTACCGATCACACTGGTGCATCGTCAAGTGTGAGCACGAGTTCGCAAAGTTGGGCGGGCGCGTTGCGCTCGTGGAGTGTCAGTCGATGGACCGGCCTCGGGCAACAGAACAGCACAACAAGCAACAGTACGAGCACGAGCAGCGGCAGCAGTATGACAGCTGCGGCATCAGGCACCACTGTGGGTGGTGCATCAGGAGATCAGAAAGTCGACGAAGATACTGTTGTCGCCGCCGCTACTGCTGCTGCTGGTGATATTGGAGACAATATTGGTGCTGGCGCGGAGGGCGAGAGCGAAGGCGACAAAGAAGATGAAGTTGAAGCCAGAGGTAACGCCGAATGTCTGATGGCTGGACGAAAGCAGCAACAGCAAGTTTGCCCTGATACTCGTGAAACATCAAGACAGCAGCCAAAAGCTGCCGACGAATCGATACAGAGCTTGTGCGAAGCCATGCGCCGACAGCTCATATCGCGTGCCTTCTACGGTTGGCTGTCGTACTGCCGCCACATCAAAACGATTCGCGTGCATCTAAGTGGCCTCGTGAATCCGCCGCTTACTTCATACGATTCTGATAATGATAATGATAATAATAACAATGATCACGAGCACGACGTCAAAGTTCGCGCGCTCAACAACAAAATCAAGTCACAGCAACAAAATCAGAGCATCAGAGTAGAGCAGGTTGACGTGAACTTTGCCAATGGTCTGACGCACGACACGTGGCAACGTGTGTGCCACAATCGACAATTGACGTGCCAGTACGTGTACCACGGCGGTTGCACCGACAACGAGCTCCGCCAACAGGTGTGGCCGTACCTGTTAGGTCACTACGAGTGGGGCGACGATGCCGTGGAGCGCGAGCGCAAAGACAACGATGCCCGGCGGCGGTACGAGGGCACGATGCACGAATGGCGCGTCGTCGAGGCTACCGTTCGGCAGCGCGATCGCGACGCGTTGGCTGCACGCCAAGCATTAAACGATAAACGATCTGCTTCCGCCAATGCAACAGCAGCAGCAGCAGCAACAACATCAACGACAACAACAAAGGAGGGCGATTACGATAGCCTCACATCGATCACGTCGTCGTCATCGACGTGTGACATGCCCAGCGACAATGACTCTGATGTCAACAACAACAACAACACCACTAATGATAGCAACAACAACAATAACAATAACAATAAGCGACGCTTGAGATATGAAAGCACCGGAAGTGTTGGCAGCGACGCCTCGTTGAGCGACCAGTTCAGTTGCAACATGCACCGCATCGACAAAGACGTGCAACGGTGCGATCGCAATTATCACTACTTTGCGCACGCTGACAATCTGGAGAAGTTGCGTAACATCATGTGCACGTACGTGTGGCTCAATCTCGACATCGGCTACGTACAGGGCATGTGCGATTTGGCCGCCCCGTTGCTCGTCATATTCGATGCGCATCACGAATCGTTGGCCTACGAATGTTTTGCACGACTGATGCGACGCATGGTCGCTAATTTCCCGCACGGCGGCGCCATGGACAAGCATTTTGCGAGCATGCGCCACCTGTTGCAGGTGCTCGACATTGAACTATACGAGCTGATGCAATCCAATGGTGATTACACGCACTTTTACTTTTGCTACCGTTGGTTCTTGCTCGATTTCAAGCGCGAGCTTACCTATGACGACGTGTTTCGTGTTTGGGAAACCATTTGGGCCGCCAAGTACGTGGCCACTGAACACTTTGTGCTGTTCTTTGCGTTGGCCATCGTCAAAATGTACCGTGATATTATACTCGAGAACAACATGGACTTCACCGACACAATCAAGTTTTTCAACGAAATGGCCGAACGGCACGATGCCGACAAAATCTTAGTGCTGGCCAAAGATCTCGTGCATCAAGTGCAACAATTGGTCGCTAGTTAACCTTTTTGCTTCGCCACTTGGTGTTTCAACATCAATGGTTATTGTGTCGACCCAGCACGCTGTATGTGTTGTTTCGACGCGCCAGTGACGCGTCAAGATTGTATCGGCTTTGAAGCCACCTTTGCCATTTGTTTGCCGTTTGTTTGTGTGCCCTCATCTCTAATTTCTCCATTTTTGAATAAGCAAATCTTAAGGTAATCACACAATAAACATACCTAAATCAATACTAACAGTACAGCGCGTATGAATTCCGCACCACAGTCATCTTTAATTTGCAAACTGTGAGCCACACACGCATGCGCAACAAACGTAGCATAACTTGCTGCTAAGTTAATTTATTCGTTATAGATTCAATTCTTCATGTAAATTTACAACTGATCGTATAGTGTAGATTCTTGTAGGTCCTATTTTTTTACAAGCTCGATTGTCTTGCAGAGACACTCTTGCTAATGTTCTCGTGCGCTCAAGTGTGACACCACAGAGCAAGAGAAGGCATCACTTTCTTAGTTTACTTCGTTTTTAGTTAGTAATATTAAAATCCTCTGTTGTTTGTTAAATGCAAAATGTTATGTGCCTATCTTCATGCATTGTTCTTGCGCTGGTAAGCTGCGAGAGAGAAAACATGTGGGAGCAAGAAGAAAAAGAGAGTAAAAATTGGCCAAAACAGGCAAAATCTACGCTGAGCGTAGCTCCGGCTGTGCTGCGCACAAACGCTTGTCGGAGGCACTTAGAATATTCCTAGCGTAAACGATCCTGTTGCAGCATCCAGTATAACAAAACCATCATGAAGAGACGACAACGAATACAGGTCATCCCATCGACATATAAACAAGCCGTCGAATCAGCACTCGCCAGCTTGTCCGCGGGGGCGTATGGGCCCGGCAGCTCAGGCGAACCGCCAACGAAAAAGCTCGAGACAACCCCACCTGACGCCGTTGAATCACACATCAACGATAACGTAGATAGTGAGCCGGTACCATCGACTGCATCAAACCACCAACAGCTGTCTCAATCAGAGTGGAGATTAATCAAAGCGAAATTTCTTCGAATGCAACGGAAAGGTTTGCACGATGCACACGTTTCACTTGGCATCGCATCATCAGCTGATAAAGAGTGAAGTTAATTCTGAATGCTCCATCTGTGTTTGAGGTAGAAATCATTTTTACAACTCATTAAAATCGGTGTTTTTTCACATTTCAATATCAAAAGAGTTAAATGCTTCCAATATCACTTGGTCACGAGAACATTTAACACTTGGTAAATTTTGATATAAACAAATGTATACTGCGTGGGCAAAATTCAATTTTACCGATCCAGATGCTCAAGAGTGTAAAGTACAGAAGCCAACGCACATACACACACGCTCAGACTAATAACAGAGGCCACAACAAGCGATGCGTGGGGAGAACTGTCCCCTTGAAATGAACGCGTGTTCTATTTCAATACCTATTCTATTAACTTAGATAACCATTATTATTATACCTGGCTGGCTAGCCTACAAAATGTTAGTGAGAACCCAAATGACTTTCGTTAATAACAACGCATTATTATCATCACTTCTATGATCGACCTGCCTGTCAACGTAATTATCATCGCATGAATGAATCGTAAGAAACGTGCGGTTACGCAACATAATATCACAATTACAGTCACACCAGCATCGGGAGAAAACCTCGTGGCGCGGCCATGGCAATTGGTGCGTTTCCTTTGGTCAAATTGGGTGCATTAGCTTTGCGACAAATCTCTAAACCGCTAGCCAACACGCTCAAGATACGTGCTAAGAATTCCCTTTTCTTTAGGACTTACATTTGCATGCCACCGGCACAATTTTACCATTGGTGCGAAGTCAATGTCAAAGCACGGATGCTAAACTTGGGCAAACCCAAGGAAGTGGTCAAATTAAACGAACAGGCCGCTATTGATCTAGGCGCCGAGTTGATTGGCGAGTTCACGATTTTTATTGTTGCATCTGCCACGATTATAGCCGAATATGTTCGGCAATCGCGTAAATATAACGATGAAAAAGCTGCCCTAGAGCTTCGATGGATGCAAATGGAGGCCAAAGTATACGATCTTGAGCAAGAGCAAGAGATCACACGCAACAAGCTCAATGATGTTGTCAAATTAGTCAATGGGCTTGATCTTGCCCTCAAACGTCCGGCTGTATAATACACACAATGATACGCAGAATACGCTTAATACTAATTGTATAAATAGCCATAATATTATCATACGTATTTGTGTTTGAGCAAATATGTCCAAACCAAATCGTATACATATGAGCAACTCTGTGAACATGATTGCACCAAATACCCAGCATTGTGTGCCGAGCATCTTGACACGGGTATCTGTAACATAGATATAGAATTGTCGTATGGATGGAGCTACTATCAAACTGATTAGTGCTAGACGAAAAACGCTTAGCTGGTGGGCGGGCGGTACCTCAAATATATGCTTCAAAAAGAACGTATTTAGCTCAGTAATTTGCCAAAATATTACGAGCAGTGTGACTGCAACAAATCGTGAGTATGTACAATTGGGTTCGAGCCATCGAACGCGAGTCCAACTCATTGGTGTGAATTGTAATACGGCCCGTTGTATTTTGCCGGTGGTCGATTGTATGTCTTTGAAACTTTCCCATTTGTATGTTCTCATTTCTAACTTTTTGCAAATCCACATGCCACAATAAATACCTAAACCGTTGCATACTAGTACGTCGAGCACGTATGCGTCCCACCAGCATTCAATAAAATTGGGCAGTAAGTGAGCAAAGGCCATTTCAGTTATCTCCCATGTAACTGATATTGTCCAACATATACCATAATGTCTGACTAGAACAGCTTTGGCTGTCCAACCAACGAAATGTCCGACAGCGAACACGTCTAATGAGTTCCAAATGCGTTCCAAAGTAACATCAGAACAATTGACACCATACGCTTTCTCATGGTCGATGTGAAAATGTTCGAGATCAGGATATAAAACATACATCATGGACTTTATGTCTTTGTGATCCTTGAATAATAGCCATAATAGCAATAGTTCATATAGTATGCTTAAAGCGAATACGATTCTCCAAAATATCGGATGCGGCCTAGTGAACAATTGGCCCAGGGGGTCGTGGGGGATATCGTTGTGAGATCGTTTGTCTAATTTGTCTGACGATGATGGTGTATTACAAGTATTAGTGTTTGAGTTGGATTTGTGTTGAAGTTGCAAATCTCGATAAGCTTGATCTGCCATGCCTCTGACGCCTTATGGTTGTCAATAACAATGCTGTAACAACAATAATAATTATCCGAAGATATATTATTGACAAATTGTTATCTTGTGCCCAAGTAGAATTTTTTAAGGCAATTCTTTAGAAGGAGCGCGATACGCTTCACACAGCTGAGAATGCTTTTTATTGCGTGAGAAATAATTTTGAACAATGCGCAAATGGATGAGCATGCGCCCGAGTACCGGCTATCACTGTTATTATTAATTCATTTCATTTTATTTATCCTGAGAGTGCCTCAGGGGAGTTGAATTAAATTCATGTCGGATCATTGGGCTCACTATGTCGCCGATAATTTGTTTGAAAGCCATTTGATATAGCCCTTCTTCAGACTGCTAGTTTTCAAGACTTTCCTCGTTGCACCCCTTATTTATTTATTCAAAATGGTCATGCACGTTGTTGCCTTGCTGAGTGGCGGCAAGGATAGCATCTACAATGCTATGGAATGCACAAAACGTGGTCATAAACTCGTGGCCATCGCCAATTTATACCCACCTGGTGGCACAGGAGAATTAGACTCGTACATGTACCAGACAGTTGGTCACGAAGCCATCGAATTGATCTCTCAATGTCTAGAGTTGCCTTTGTTCAGAACACCAATCACTGGCTTACCAAAAAACCAAGATCTAGACTACATACCGAACGACCCTGAAGACGAGGTTGAGCACTTGTATCATTTGTTGGTCCAAATCAAGAAACAAATCAATTTTGACGCTGTTTCTGTCGGTGCAATAGCATCATCATATCAATCGACGCGCGTCGAGAGCGTTTGCAAGCGCTTAGATATACAAATGTTAGCTTATTTGTGGAATCGCAATCAGGACGAGTTGTTTCAATCAATGATCAATGACGGCGTTAAGGCCATTTTGATCAAAGTTGCCTGCCTTGGACTGAACCAGACCCACATCGGAAAAAGTATCCGCGACATGCAGGAATTGTTGAGGAGTCTGAACAAAAAATATGATACCAACATCTGTGGTGAGGGTGGCGAATATGAGACTCTCGTGTTGGACTGTCCACTGTTCAAGAAATATCGAATACATGTCGAAGAGTATCAGGTTGTTTGTCACTCTAACGATGACGTCTATTTTATGAAGTTGAACAAGTTGAGCTTAATACCGAAGCACAATAAAAGCGAAGAGCTTTACACGTTGGCGTTGGATTTTTACAAGCACAATGAGGGAAAAGCGTTCCATCCAAGTTTTGAGGAGCGAAATCAGCTAAGTGCCCTAGTGTTACAAGCACGATACGGTAGTTATACAGAGACCAAGATGCCAGATATTGGCGTTCTAGATCTGGTTGGACGCAATCGTCGTTATCACTGGTCGATATTGGGCGAAATGAGTCAAAGTGAGGCGAAACAAAAATTTGTCGAGCTGATAGACTCGTTATGTCCACTCTTTCGCGCCTATGCCGAAGCTGTTCGTTTAAATCAACAGGTTGGTCAGAAGTCCACACAAGCGAAAGTTGTCATTCATAACAACAACAATTGCCCTAATGAGTCGCAGAGTGACGAGTTGAATCAATCTCATTATGCGTACACGCAAGAAACGAGGAGCGAAGCTTCAACAGAGTCTCATGTGCAAGAGAAGCGAAGGAAAGAGCTTAAATTATTCGAGTCATTGTGTAAACAAACCGAGGTCCAATTCAATGCCTATGCCCAAAGCCAGTATCCGCAAGACGCCAACAAGCAAAAGTATCTAATCGAAAAGTTGCAAGAACAGTACTTCAATCAATATATGCAGTATATTTTTTTCAATTCCAACACTCCGAATCAGTTGTAAGTTTTTACAAATGTTGATTAAATTATGAAAAAAGCTACAACAAATCTAAACATCAATGTGTCGGAAATGAGGCGAAGAGTCGTTCCTAAAAAAGGTCTCCTGAACTCGACTTTTTTATTCATCCGGCAACTTCAGTTGGATGAGATTTTCATTGCGTAATCGAGATTTGAACAGCAGGGTAAAATTTGGCGTGCAATAAGGCAAGAAAGAATTTTTGCCACAGTACTCACGCGTGGCTTTTGCGATGCACGCCTCATTTTGGACTGTTTCACGGATATTGAACACGTTTTGCCGGTCGTCCCTAGATTATTTCGATGAGATTCGTCAATAAAACAAAGACATATTCATTCTTCGCTAAACAATGGACATCTCATCATTAGAGAATTTAACGCCTACACAAAAGGACGATCTCAAGAAGCAACTCAAGGCTCAATTAGCAGCGGCCAATTTCGAGGAATTAGTCAATGAAATATCAGAAAAGTGCTTCGCAAAGTGCGTCACAAAGCCAGCCTCAAGCCTAGATAGCTACGAACAACGGTGTTTAAGCAATTGCATGGATCGCTTTTTAGATTCATACAACACTGTTGCTAGAGCGTACACTGCACGTGTTGCCAAAGAGACAGGGCAACAATAGTAATCGCTTGATCATAAATAATAACAATAATCACATTGCTTGCACAAATGCAGTTTTATTCCGCGTTTAACATTAGTATCATATCTATTAAGACGCGATTAGTGAGCCGACATTTCTCTTCAAGTATTGGTAGTGGACTAATAGAAATTATTGATAAGATGCCTAAGCAAAAAATTGCAGCGACACAATTGTTGCATCAACGAGTCAAGAAAGGAGAGCGAATGAAGCAGTCAACCACAATAGCCAATTGTATGAACTTTCAGGTCATTGGCAATGGGACCCTGGGTAATCCGGCTTCGGTCCTCTTGAGATCTGAGAACCATGCTTATTTGTTCAATTGCGGTGAAGGCACACAACGATTGGCCCACGAACATAAGATCAAATTCGGGCACCTAGAGGATATATTCGTTACGAGCGCGAGCTGGGAAAACATCAGTGGTGTCTTAGGTCTCACTTTAACACTACAAGATATCGGTATTCCTCGTGTTACACTCCATGGACCCAATGCTGTTAAGTCTCTGTTTGAGTCAACTAAAGGGTTTGTTCCTATCACAAGCGGAATGGAGTTGATTACCAGAGTGCCAAATCAAGGTGACTATATTGATTCGGGTATCACAATGACATATGTTCCTCTTGCTTCAGATGTGACCTCATTAGAGGATGATAAGAGCGAGATTGTAGCATATGTCGGACAGGCACCCCAATTACCTGGTAGTTTGAACCCACAGAAGTGCATAGAACTTAAGATACCTATTGGAGCACATTTGAGTAAACTCAAAGCTGGCCTCGACATTGACCTACCAGATGGTCGTCACATCAAATCATCTGATGTTGTAGGTCCTCCGAAAGCCGGCCCGAAATTCGTCGTTGTAGAATGCCCAGATCTGTGTTTCATGAATTCGATAACTTCGAACCCAATATTGTCCAGCGCTGTTTGTGATGCCAATCTTCGAATGGTTATCCATTTCACGCCTGATTGCGTATTCCACAGTAGGCGCTATCAAGAGTGGATGTCAATGATTTCATCCGACTGCCAACATATGATCCTCAATGATAGTTGTAATCCGCTCAATTTTCAAGCGATCTACAGAATGCAGAATCAGCTTAGCATGATTGATCGGCACATATTTCCCACTCTTCGTCCTCAAAAGTCTGCCGCTAATAATCATGACCAGAAGCTGTCCGAGGAGTCTGATCAGGTTCAGAGGCTAAAGCTAACGGGCTCTAACATTCTTCTACCTGACACGGCAGATAAAGTTACCTTACGACCAGACACATGGTTTGAGAAATCTAAAATTGCAAATGATATGGAAACTCACCGCGAAGAGGCACTTTCTATGCCTCAATTTGAAGAACACCTTCATCAACTTCATCCGAAATTGGACAAAGTGCAATTGGCATCGTCACAATATCCTGAGGTTGTTTTTCTCGGCACAGGTTCAGCAATACCGAGCAAAGTACGAAACACCAGCTGTATTTTGCTTAATATGACTCCAGATGCCTCTATGATCATGGATTCAGGCGAAGGTTCCTTCGGCCAGTTGCACCGTTTTTACGGGGATCTCGAACTCACTGAGGACACGTTGAGGCGAATCAAACTAATTTACATAAGTCACTATCATGCTGACCATCATCTCGGTCTCATTGAAATAATAAGACGACGCGAGCGTTTAACAGATGAACCTTTGAACTTGATAATTCCACCGCAAGTTGAGCGTTGGCTCAAACAATATTGCTTGCAATTTGAAGATTTTCATCATTATCTGTCTATCTATCAAACGCGTACATTTGATGCACTTACAACGGAAAAATCTGTTCGGGAGGATGAAAAGTCTATAGGCATAACGTCTGAATCAATAAGCGACAACGACAACAAGTTAGATGCTCACAGTCTCTACAAAAAGTTGCCCATGATTTCAAATATCACTACTACTCAGGTTGTACATTGTGCTCATGCCTACGCTATTGTTGTCAAGCTCAATTTGGGCTCACCAAACGCGGAACCGAAGCAGTATAGTATCGCTTATTCTGGTGATGCTATACCAAGTGATCAATTTGTTGAAATTGGACGTAATTGTGATCTTTTGATACACGAGGCTACCATGGAGGATGATCTTGCTGAAGAGGCCTTAGCTAAGCGGCACAGCACAACATCGCAAGCCATAGATGTTGGTCAACGCATGGGTGCCAAGTTCACTCTATTGACCCACTTTAGCCAACGTTACGCAAAAATTCCTGTCTTCAATGAACGATTCCACGACACGGTAGGAGTTGCATTTGACAATTTGCGCCTGTCATGTCCATCTGACTTGAATCGATTACCGTTGCTTGTGCCAGCCTTGACTGCGCTGTTCAGAGACCACGTCGACATGTTGGCAATGGCCCGTCATAGGGCTGAAATGCGTCTACTCAGATTATCGCAGCAACAATCGGAACTGAAAATGTCAGAGGTCAAAGAATAAGCGTTCAAGATTTCAGTCTCATTTCATGTCAGTTCGACGAGTTCTGAAGTTTCCTCACATTTGTCTTATAGCTTCATAAATAAATACCAATCACTGCTAGCCAATGAGTCTCTTGTGTATATTATTGTTAGTGTTTTCAAATGAAAATATTTCAAGTCATAAAGCGCACCGCTAGATGGCAGGCAGCCGTAAAGGTATTACCTCCTTTAAATACCCCTGTTAGCGCATGTTGAGAAACAACATAGCCGAGACCTAACTGATGAGGCGCACGATACTATCTCAATTGTGTGCGCCATGAGCTGAACCATAAAAAGACTGTTGAGCAAAATCTGTCTGTATCATTGTGTGATGCATGCCATATGCGTGCGCATTCAAATTTTCTCATCACTGAATATTGGACATGTTTAGTGTTATATTGAATTGAAACTCATGAAAAGAGAGACTAGATGTAAATGTGCATGTTTGGGCTGCTTATGCTGCAAGCCAAGCTGGTTATGGCAAAAACTCAATTCAATCCACACACACACACATTGCGTTGGCTTGCCTTGCCGTTACAGCGTGCGCTGGTTCCTACAGTCAACTCCCGACGATAACATTAGTCACTCTTGGCTGCCCTTCATGTTCTATAGACTGCCACCAACAACTTCCCCAATGCTCAATGTCACGTTGACTGTCATTGTCGTCACAGTGTATACCGGTGTCGACATCTTGCTAGCATAACCTGAGGTCACCTTGAAGAAGGCGTGTGTGAGGCTTTTACGATAGAGATTTTACAGTGTGCCAAGTTTGCGCTGAGTCTTCTAGTCCTTTATTCGCCCGCAAATGGTACATATAGCCATGTCTCGGATACTTGTCTTTCTACTGCACGTACATGTTCGTGAAATAAAGAGCACATTACATTTGCCTCTGCTACATTTGATAGGGGACTTGAATGGAAATCAGAGAGAATGAATGAAGAAAAAAAAGAGTATCCACTCGACCGCGCTGTATGCAACAATATTGCAGCTAATCCTTGCCTCCTCCCTATCTACCTCCCCCTCTACTGCTCCTTAAATGTGTCTGCGTATGTACTTTTCCTATCGTCACCATTGTCGCTATATATGTACTTGATATTCGCTATATACATGTTGTGTGGAATGCTATGCTCTGCTACATAGCGCACAGCGTAGGTACTGTGCTGTATTGTGTACACTCGACTATGTGTGTGGCCCTCAATTCGCGCCTAAGTCTTGTTTCTGATGCTTCCATTCATGCCATGTCTTTGTAAAAGCTGTCGCATGTGTATCACCTCTACGCACATAACGTTCAGTCTACATTGCCTCTTCGTGTATGGCTCGCTATTATTTGCAATAGAATCAACAGAGCATAGTCACAGTGCATAAGGGTAAATACAAAGAAGATGGGCCAGCTACATTCTCCTCTACACGTTCAGTATTTAGATGCTGCCAAACTGCTGCATGAGGCTAATATCATGCCACAATACACTTTCTTGCATCAAGTGCTTCACAATTCATGGCTAACACGGCTACATTTACTAGTGGCGGTTACTTTTTTACTCTCAATGAGTCTGCCTCGCTGTCTGTCTCTGTTAGTTTCTTGAGAATCTCTTTGTTGGTTCCCCTTTTTTGTTGCTGCATCTGCGACAGTGCGGGCAAGCGATTAGCTCTAACAGCACGTCGATGTGCCAGTCAGTCAGTCAGCCTGTCAGCCAGCATGTCTGAAAATTCGTTAGTCAATAGGCACCTTAATAAATTGCCTGCACAACACTGCCAGCTAAAGGTATACTGACGCCGGTTCATGTACTTGGTAAAGTTTCTGCACCATGTGCCCACAACTCACAATTACAAGCTGGAAAGTTTTTGTTTGTGGGACGGCAACAGCTGATAAGTCTTGCCACGAAGCGGCTATGCTATCATAATTAGATTCGTCACTGGAGATTGAGAGAGGCGTCGTCTCAGGTCGACACACGACAAGTGCGACACCCTGTGTGTGTGTATGTTCCTGTGAATTTTGTGACTTCTTCCTTTCAAGATCTTCTAGTGAACCACAAGCTTTTAGTGCCGCACGCTCATCGAATGAAACTCTACTGAATGAATTCCCTCTGAATGAATGAATGAAAAAAGGCCGCAAAGGGGAATCTTCTGCTCTGTATGTTTCAGTATGACACCGATTGCTCATTGTCTCGACGGTGCGGCTGTCGGGTAGTCGTCATCATCATCATCTTGAGTCTAGTGAGCGAGTGATTGTGAGGTCGACTTTAGTCGTCGATTGCATCAGCACACACACACTAGCTAAATGGCAAGCACAAAAATGGTAGCGAAAGCATAACAACAGCAACACAGTATGCTATCGTGCAAACAAAAACAATGAAATAGAGTGACAGCGAGACCAAATGACGAACAAACAAACAAACTAAATCATTGATCACATCATACACACGAACGTACACAAGTTGGTTCGTTCAAGAACTGCGAGAGTCTGAGCTCGAGCGAGAATATTTGAGCCAAGTGGCCGAAAATATCAAGTGATTCCAAATACAAACAAAAACTCGAGTAAATGAATCCAAAAGAGTCAAGTTAACTGCGATGCTTTCCAATAGTAAATTGACATCTTGGTCAGCTCTAATATAGAGTTATCAGGCCGCACTCATTCACGAAGTCATATAGCAAAAGTTGTAAAAGTTTGACCGTGATTTGAATGTTTAAATGCAATTAGTGCAAGTGTAAGAGGGATAAAGAAAGAACATGCCGGAAATACTAACTGCAGTTGGTTAGGATCGGACTAAATCTAGATCTTGGTGGCCACTATCGATCGATAGACCGATTAGCAGTAGCCAAGAAAGTCTAAAATTCATTTGGTCCCCTTTAACCAACTGTGGGCAAGTATTATCACCGTGTTTCTTATTGTCTAAAACCGACTCAAACAAACCAAATAAGAAACACCTAAAAATGAACGTCGAATAGTAATCAATTTTTGGGCAAGTATAGACACAAAATTAGTCAGAGCATGCTCTAGAGACTGTGATCCAAACTTGTGAAAACAGACACTTTCTTCCTGTTTGTAGCTTCGCCGTTTATAACACAAGCATACCAATGAGTAATACTAATATTTGTAGGCCAATTCACAACAATTATCAAGCTATAGCGGAGTAAGCTGCATAGCAAGCTCAAATAATATGAAGAGCATCAATAAACCACCTGTTTGTTGATCCCACCTGTTCGTCGTTCACTGTCGTTGGTATTAATCTAAGCAATTCATCAATGGACTCTTTAAATATAAGCCCTAACTGTCGATAAATTGAATTTACAAATTTTTTCATCAATTTCAAAAGACAAGCTGACGTTTGACTGACGTGGGCGATTCACTACTAGCAGATTCACGCACAAACACACGCACACGAAGCTATTCTTGGTAAGCTATCGCAAGACTGTCTATCATTAAAGCAAGATTAAATTATTAGAATTCTAAGATTACTCGACTATTGTCCATCCGAGAGACAGTCAACCAGTCAAAATACAAGAGCAGACGAACAGGTTGCGATCAGTCAGTCTCTCTCAATCTGTTAGTGTAAGTTATCTGCTCTAGAGCTTAGTTAGTTCCGTAAGTGTTGTGTGTCACGCACGATATTCCATGATAGAACACGAAGAAGAAGAAGAAGCAACACTACTTGAATAACAAGTAGATGTCATCGTTAGCAGCTCCTTGACATGTTGATTGCTCTTCGATAATGACAAGTTTATCAACATTTGCTCACGATGATTGATAATTTGTCAACAATTGCACAGCCAGGAAATGCTAGACGTACACATGCGTGTCTACACAACCATATGAGCACGTGCTTGCTCGTATTTGCATACACAAGCCAACATTAACTCAATTAGAGTTAACTTGAATATCTCTTTTTGATATTTCTATGATTTTTCTCATTTTCATTCTTCTCTTTATTGAACTTATTCTCAACTCTAGCCGCCTGTAGGTCAGCATTCAGTCAATTTTGTCGATCTTTGTTCTAGTCTAGTCAATGATAGAGTGAACTAACTTACAAAGTGTTCCTAAATTTATACCAACAGTTTATATTCAAAATTATAATTTGCCAAATAATTTTATCGCCCAATGAAATTAACCAATTAATCAACGAATTACTTAATAACAGCAACAAAAACAACAATTACGACAATCAAAATGAAAATAACACGACTTAAAGGATATCTGACAGTGTTAGGCACTTCGTGTATGTATCTCGCGATGGGTCTGTATTTTGCGGCCGGTAATACGGGAGTCTACCTCACTTCATACCTCATATATCGCACCAACAGCGACATGAAATTGGACGACTCAATTTGGTTCCTGTCGTTGGCAGGTTTCTCTGCTTTGTTGCTGCCGCTTGGTGGCTGGCTAGGCAATAGATACGGCGTTCGTACAGTGTGTCTCGCGGGCGGCATCTTACAGAGTTGTGGCATTTTTGCCACCTATTGGGCGTTGGACACAACATTTTTCAATGTGGTAAGTTTTCGCGAACGCACGCACGCACGCACGCACGCACGCACGCACGCACGCACGCACGCACGCACGCACTCAATCACTTATCCATCTAATCACACAACTAGCCTACAACTGACAATGTTCACCCAACAACAGCATTGAATTCAATTGATACTAATTTCATTGTCTCATCACGATTATCCGTCTCAATCGGTATAGGTGCTCGTGTATGGCGGATCATTTATGGTCAGCTTAGCTTGCTGTTACACTGCGCCCATGGTCAATGTTTGTAAATGGCACCCCAAACATAAAGGCCTGGTCACGGGGATTGGTGCCGCTTCGATGGCTGTGGCGCCAACACTGTTCACACCGCTTATCACAGCCCAAGTAAATCCGCTCAATGTTGAACCGAACTCGTTAGGTTTGTTCGACAATGCTGACGTCCTTGATCGCACCAAACAATCGACACTGTTTCAAGGCTACATCACGTTGTCGTTGTTTTTGGTCGGAGTCGCACTGATGTTTCCGGCGCCAGAATCCGGCCAACAATCGGACGCCACAGAATCTGACAAGTCACAAGACGAACCGAAACGACCAGATAATAATTATCCCTCTTGCTGTTGTGATGTTGCAACAACGACAATAACAGTGTCCAAGTTGGATCTATTATCAGCACAACATAGAGACGAACCGTCTAAAGCAGAGCACGAGCCAAGCATCGAGCCGATGCATGCTTTCAAGACTCTAGAATTTTGGTTGCTGTCGTTAAAGGTGCTCATATCGGAGCTGATATTCATCTATTTATTGTTCGTTTACAAGCCGTTCGGTCAGACGTTCATTCAAGACGATTATTTCTTGTCCGCCGTTGGCGCGGCATGTGCTATCAGCAACACTGTCGGTCGTCTCACCATGGGCCACGTGAAAGACAAATTCGGCTACAAGGCGGTTAGTATTCCGTTGAGCGGCATTGCAATGTTGTTTGTGACAACCATGCCGTTCACACGCACATTGCACAAGTACATTTACGGCACCTGGGTTGTGCTAGCTGTGGGCGTAAGTTCTATCATCACACTTTCATCATCGGATCGAAACAAAATATGAGCTATTGTGAAACCAAACTAATTATGTCAAACTTCTGTAATGCAATTTCTAACCCAATTTAGGCTGTTGGCAGTCAGTATGCACTCATACCGTCGGCGGCGCACGATTCGTTCGGTGATCGTTACGCCAGTGTCAACATTGGATTCGTGTACATGTCCACTGTGATAGCCACCGTGTCGAGTGCTCTCTTGTCGCAACACCTGACCTCGTTGGTTGGCTGGGAAGGCATGATCTACCTGATTGGCTTCTGTGCAGCCGTCGACTTTGTTTCCACCTTCTTCATGCCATCGAATCCTCGTCAGAGGCTCGCCAAGCGTTACGAGCAATTCTACGTCGTGAATAAA
Organism: Fragariocoptes setiger; assembly: GCA_019968535.1. Taxonomy (NCBI): domain Eukaryota; kingdom Metazoa; phylum Arthropoda; class Arachnida; order Trombidiformes; family Phytoptidae; genus Fragariocoptes; species Fragariocoptes setiger. The sequence continues at coordinate 21,421 of JAIFTH010000147.1, read as the reverse complement.
TATAATGACCTGGCAAAAGTTAGAACAGTACCTGGTCAATTGGTCAAAACAACACCTAACGTGCCTATAGCGCAACTGGCATCGACTCACTCTGGACAAGCTTGCTACTACAATCGCGGATTTTTGTACCAGTTCGATCAAGTTTACCACCTGAATCAGCAAGATCTACACCAGATAGAGTGTAACAATAAACTTCAACATTAACATTTAATCAAGTAAAACGGTACCTGTTGCCTGAAAAGTTCTAGAGTTGAGTAAAAGGTCAACTTATTGCTCGCCACTGACTTGTGGGTCATCGGGTGCGCTTGAATTTGATTGACGCGCTTCACTGGAGTGCGCATAGAGTCTCATCTCTATCAACACAGGTGACTCTTGCGGTCGTTGTGTTGTTGGTAACCTGTGGACAGTGCACCTCCGCACACGTACGTGTTGTTGCTCGCATTCGATGAATTTAAGCAGTTGATGAAATATTCACGCTATTGAGATCGTTTGTAAATATATTACTATACGATATGGATCCACAAAGCATGCACAACAATAACGTTGCTGAGAATGGCGACAACAATCGCAATGGACGTCATAAATCGCCAAATGGGACAACTGAAGGCAACGAAGAGGATAAGCAATTAGTCATAAGAGACCAGGATCGCTTTTTGCCGGCCACAAACTTGGGAAGAATAATGAGAAACAGTATACCCAAACGAGCCATGATATCACGCGATGCCAAAGTATGTATGCAAGAATGTGTCAGTGAATTCATAAGCTTTGTCACGATGGAGGCCAGCGAAATGTGCGTAGATTCTAAAAGAAAAGTGCTCAAAGGAGACGATATTATCAACGCTATGCAAAGACTTGGCTTTGACAATTATGTGTCACCCCTGAAATTATTTTTACGGCGTTATCGTGAGCTCAACGTTTCGATGCACGAAGATGACCCGATGAATGATGACGATCACACCGACGACACTCAACATAGCCAGAGTCCAGATTCCGACCATGTCACTAATTGATTATTGATTCAACGACACATCCATTCGCACGCACCTGATCTGATATGATATTTGAAGCAATAAAAATAACATTTTAACTATGAGAGAATTACATCGTATCGTATATATATTATCTGGACAATCTCGAACAAATTTAAAGTTTAGATTTGCTGTCGCTAGATTCGAGCGACGCCAAAAGTGTTGCCATTTGCTCAGTGATATTGTTAATGTGTTTTGCGTCCTTCATGCTAGTTATGTTGTCCCAATCTTGTTTGATTGCCTCAGGCGACATTGCCTCTAACGAGGGATACGCTTTGCCTTGGGCTCTGTGCAAACGATACTGGCCTACCCAGCCGCCGGCTGCCTCGAATATGCCGCCAGTGTTGTTGCACTGCTCGTGGCACAACCAAGCCACCACGGGCGCCACATAGACCGGCTTGAGCCGCTCAAGCAAATCTTGCGGTATGACATCTTCGGTGAGTCGCGATGCTGCCACTGGGACTATGACGTTACTGTGTACATTGTACTTGGCACCCTCGATGGCCAATGTATTGCTGAGACCCACTAGACCCATTTTCGCCGCCGCATAGTTTGTTTGCCCGAAATTACCGAACAGGCCCGCTGTCGAGGCTGTCATTATGATGCGTCCGTACTTTTGTTCGCGCATGTACGGCCATGCGGCCCGCGTCACCAGAAATGAGCCACGTAAATGCACCTGTTGAACGAGATCGAAATCTTGATCGGTCATTTTGAGCATCGATTTATCGCGCAGTATTCCTGCATTGTTGATGACAATATCTACTCGTCCAAATGTGTCAATTGCAGTCTGGACTATTGCGGCCCCATTCTCCACACTGTCGTAGTTGGCAACGGCCTTACCGCCGGCTTTGTGAATCTCGTCCACCACCTTGTCGGCAGCTCGGCGTGAATCGGCAGCCGCTGGTCCAGTTTCTCCCGATCGTGAGCCTCCCAAATCGTTGACCACAACGCACGCACCTCGCGATGCCAACAGCAGGGCATATTCGCGTCCCAGACCACCACCGGCACCTGTCACAATCGCTGTGCGACCATCGAAACGTAGTTTTTGTTGTTGAGCAGACATCTTTTTCGCCTATTGATATCTCACTGGTTGTTTTATTAATATTAATGTGATTGATCCTACGGATAATTTATACAATGGACACAGTCTTACATTCATCGAAACCAACTATCCAAAGCTTTTCATTGAAGATTAATACGGCTTAACACAGTTAGTTGTGCTACAGGTGTATTGACGACGGTGTGTGTACTAATAACAACTGTAGCTTTGTGACGCAGTTTTACAATACTGATCATAGCTAGGTTCTCTCACGTGAGCGAAAAGGCAGGCACACAACCTGTTTAAAGAGAGATGGTCTTTCGAGAAGCTCTCGTTTGAAAAGATTAGCTCATAGCACTATTTATATTCTTGTAGAGGTTTAGAATAAAGGATAATAGGTGATCATTGTTGGATAACTTGGCTGTCTTGATACACACAGTCATCTCGCTTGTATTTTGATTCGTGAAATGCTATTACACATACATTGTAGTCCATTCGCAATGCCAACAACTAATTATTGACCGTATTCCTTGCCTCATAACCATGCTTGGCGGCTGGCTAAGCAACAAATTGTGGCTCGACGAGACAGGCTCGTACAGTTGCACTTGTGCTCCGCCACCTATTGGACGTTTGATACAACATACAGTAATTACAGTAGTACACACAAGTAGTATTCATGTGCCGATCATGGAAAATCTTACAAGGTAACCTAGCCCGCGCTATCGTTAACTTATATGATCTTGTTCTACACTCAAAGATCTGCAGTGACGTTATTTACTCAGGACCGTTTATTGGTCAGTTGCCGAGTTATAAATATAATCTTTAGATTCGACTTAAGGATGCTGATGCCGATGAAGTTTTGGTGACAAATGGAAGGGGTAGAATTTGGGTAGCGAATGCTGAGTGAAATTAGTATTCCAACTCCCACTTGACGACCGTTTGCTTCTGCTAGATATTTCCATCAACTTGAAAAATTTAAATTGATCTGTAGCCATTGAAAACTCATCAATTAATGAACCAAACAATTCAAAGTTCTGAACAAGTAATTTGCATGAAAAAAGTATGTATGTGATAAGTTCCATCTGTTGCCTTCAGTCTTCTTATCTATTGACAGAATCAATATTCATCTTTTTTAGGTCTATCACACTTGTTACAGGTTATTCTATCCTTACGGATGGATTCATCAAGAGCGACGTTTACGCTGAGATGATGTGGTGATGCTCGTGGGGTCATTTGCATTTCCGACTTGCGACGAGTTGAGCCATGATATGAGCTCAGTGAGGGCGAATTCAGATAACAACATCACAGGTGGCGTAACGCTCGATACATGCATTTGGTTCTCGAATGCGGAACGCATATCATCTTTATATGACTTGTTTAGGCCTCTTGTGGTAATGGCTTTAGTGTCCTTGGCGGTGGTTGCATTCGAACTGGTGTCCTTGATCCACGTGTCGGTGTTAGCGTCGTAGGTAGGCATAGAACCGTGATGCTGCTGCTGCTGTTGTTGACGAATATCGAGAGTGTAGCCTTGCCTAACGAGAGCCATGAACTCCTCAATGACGTCCGGATTCAAAACATAATGGAAAAATGGTGCGTAGGTGAATTTGTGCGCCGGCGCTATTAGTTGGGGTGTGGCCGATGTCGGTTTAGATTTTCGCAACCAGTTGATGGTTCGCGCAAAGAGGTGCGCGCGATGGGGCCACTCGAATTGGCTCATGACAACCAAGTGGCCAGCAGCCGTGTCAACGAGCTGTGCATGCGCCGAACGTGCCGCGAGGGCGCCACTGCTGTTGCTAGATTTGTCAATGATAGCGAGCACACGCTCGGACGCAAAATCAAACAACATCGAGAGTGCGCATGATATTGTACAATCGGCCGACAACTCGATGAATGTAAAGTGCCGTGTATCACTTGGTTCCAGAGTTCTGGTTTTATGGCTAACAACTCGAGCGTCACAATTTTTCACATAATCGCTTCCTGGCGGTGCGTCGATCTCGAACAATTTTGCATAGTTCACTCGTGGAATAGACGATTTGTGCTGAAATGCCGATACGAATTCGTTGTTCGAGCCAGTTTCGAGTGTCTTCTGGCAGTAGTTTACTAATTTTATAATGTCTATTTCATTTTTACGATTCTCATGACACGCTAAATGAAGCCAACTGCGTAGTTGAGCAATGGGTGTCAGCGATGTTGGGCTGGATAGCATTTGAGTCAGCTTCGTTTCGAAAGAGTTCACGAGAGAAGAGCATGAAGATCCGTTGTGGGGATGAGGTGGCTTCAACATTTGCGCATCGATCGACAAACGTTGCCAGGACTCACCAGTCATTGGCAATAAGAAAGATGACATGTGACCATTCCAGTATTTACTCAGATATGTGTGACTTTCCAACACGCGTAAACTTTTGACACAAACGAACAAATTGTCGCCGGCCGTGACCATGTCGTCAATGTCGGTGGGAATAGATGGTGCTTGTTTCGTATCATTAGTTAGGTAAGGTGAACTTAGAGTTGAATGCTCGCGCGAAAATTTCACATTTGATTCTTCTTCAACAAAAGTCGATGCCTTCTCGATTACTTTTTCTGTACTTGAGTGTTCTGGATTTGATTGAATTTTGGCTCTTTTAGCTGGTTTTGGACTACTGTCATTGTCGCCAACCGCTGACGATGGTACAACACTGTAAGTTTTGTTAGGATTTGGTGTTGTTTCAATAAGCAAACGTTTACTTGTGTAACGCAAATGTCGTGTCAAACAGTGAAGCATGAGCTCAATTAAAGCATACAGAGGCTCGCTGATTGCTTTATCAGGCAATTGCCCTAGACCGGCCGTATTCGTGTTCTCGCATGCTTCGACAACATGCTTGGTTGATTTAGTTGGTGTGGTGGGCAGTTGTTTTTTGGGACGACCCCTAGCTCGGGTTGCTTCTTTGTTGCCGTCATCCCCCTGATGTAATGAACCTGAATTTGACAAACACTGTTGGTCTAGACAAGCAGCAATCTGTTTAAGTCTTTCAATAACCGAGTTTTCTTTTTGATATGTCTCTCCAAATAATGAAGTCCAACAGAAATGATGTGCCAACAATTCTAGAGCTGCTTGTACACGACGTTCCGTGAGCTCACATTTGGCGAATGCCGATTGAGCATTCTTTTGCTGCATCTTGAGATCGCGAGAAGTAAGGTCGCGCTTGCTCTCCTGAGCTCGTTCAATATCGAGTTGATGAAGTGTAGGGTTATCACTAAAGTGTGACTCTAATGACGCAACTCTGACGCAATTATCGTGATAAAATTTTAATGTCTGTAATATCAATTCTTGTAGATCTGATTCGGGCAATGAAAACTGATTGTTGACTTGTTGATCATTAGCATCTTTAGATAAGATAGGTGGCAGTACACCAGTCACCAAAAGGGAACACGCATAATTCATTGATATAGACGAAGAGGGTGACTTGATTAGTTGCGTTTGAATCGAACTGTCATCATCCATTTTAGTTGATGAGTCCAGTGATAATACTAGACGTCCGCAAACTTGCAGTAGAGTATCGATTAGTCGTGGCTTGAGCTTGGCAACAGACTCATGATCCTGAGGAAATAACGTAATTGCTAAAAGCATGAGGCGACTTTGTTCGAGCTTAGAGCCGCAAGTCTCTATTGTATACAATACTAACTCCCGTTTCAAATCATTATCAAGGAAGTTGTAAATCTGAGTATGAAATGAACCAATGGTTGAGTCCAAAGATAACGAATCCCTAGATGGTGTTCTTATTGACATCTGTCCAGTTGTTAAAACTTGACTGATAGATCCGGATGATGAAGCTGTGGATGATACACGAGATGCTCTCAAAGAATGGGCAGACGTCAAGCCAGCGGGTGGGGGTGTTGCCAACTTGGACGATTCTAACTTCAAATGCCGTAGCTTTAGTTCATCGATGATATTCTCAATTTCGTCCTTGATGAGTGATTGGCCTCCGCTCCGAAATATGTTGGCAAAGCAATTGGCGGCCTCTTTGATATCACCTTCGGCTTTAGCCATCGAATAAATCTCGAACGTAACATTGGCATCTTTCTGGGACAAATATCTTGCGGTTAATAATGATGCTTTGGCAGCACTCTTGTCACCGTTCAGTAAAGCACGTCGGGCGCTTTCAATAAGATACTGTTGAACGTTAGCTTTCGTCATTTTTGACAATTATTTTCACGTTTCAGTTACCTGTCTGCTTAAAATTTCATCCATTGGAATGTTCCTAAATTAATAATCCAGAGTGCACGTTTACAAAATTCAGATGATGTTGACAAAAGATAGCAAAAGTGATTAACAATATGATATAGCTCAATCCTGAAGGAGACCATTCAAACTCTCAAGCCAAAGAGAAATTAATTGGATATGTTTTGCTGTAATTGTATTATGATCAGTTAATAAATTATGTTCCCAGATCTCTATGATTCAGGAATTGAAAAAATCTTGACCAGAAAACCTTCATGGAGCAACGCGCAGAAAATCAGCGGCTGATCCTGCACAAGCAGACTGACCTCACGTTCAGACACAAAGTGTTTTTGATTAATACATCGTTTCCAATAACTAATCATGCAAAAGTTAGGTATTGAAATACCTAATAAGGTTAGTTACTGTATGTAAACACCATTTGAATCTCAGTCAGGAGATCTCAGATGTCTTGCAAACTCATATCATGATAAATGTAACGTATGCTGACACAAAAATCTCGTTAACCTCTAGCCGCGAATCTGCAATATGGCCGGAACATTAGATGGTGGTGAACAAATGATGCACGGATTTATAGAGAAAAGTTTATATGGAATATAAATGGAGACTAAACAAATCATGATGAGATGGAAAGAAATCTCGAGACAATTTTAATTTTGAATCGCTGTCCCGTCGTTATGTAACCGGCGTTTTGGCGGCAACGTCGCAATTCTATGTTGATGCCTCGGACGATAAAGATTAAAATATCTACAATGTAAGTGTACACTTGTATAAGATATCTACAGTGCAATCATACGTGAATGTGTAATCTATTTCGTCGAAAGAACACTTCGATGTATGATAGAACACAGACGAGAATAATCGGCACGCGAACCAATGACAGTATTCAAATGATGTAAAGTTCAATGTACCAGTACATTAAGTTCTTGGTGTCTTAAGACGCGGCTGAAGCGTCAACTGCTGCTTCAGGAGAGGCATCCGCGGCAGCGTCTGTGTGCCACGTTAGTCGCTCTTCGAAGAATGAAATGACAATTTGTGGACACGCCACTCGCGCTATTTTAGCGTTGATAAGATCCGCCTTGTTGATATCTTTCCACTTGATAAGGAACATGAGCTCGCCTTGGTTCTCGGTTGCTCCGATTATTTTCTCAGGAACATAATTGTAGTTATCACCGCCCCCAGCAGTCGGTGATTTGTTCGTTCTACGTTCCACGTTCTCGGAATCTGATTCACCTTCGCTTGATTCGATTTTTTTGCTGTTGTTGTTCGACTTTTCGTTTGTCTTAAGCTTTTTTGGTGCGGGGGTGATGTTTATATCGTCATCATCATCCATATCGTCATAGTCAAGGAAAGATTTCTTCTTGCCCTCACTAGGAGAGTCTCTGCTTGTGGTGGCAGAGTTTTTATTTTTGGCAGCAGGTTTTACTTGCTTCGACTTGCTAGCGGTCGCTGCAGAAGTGGACGATGCCAATGAGGCTACGTCGTCATCACTGTCTCCTCCCGTTTTGGTTGGTTTGTCATCCTCGTCACCACTGCTGTCATCGCGTTTGGATTTGCTGGATTTTACCGGGGCTGCTTTTTTAGCCGCTGGGCGAACTTTTTTATTGGATAGAGCTTCTTGCTTTTTAGCTTTTTGCTTCTTGTTCCATTCACGTTCGAATGTTTCAATGAGTTCGTCACAGTCAAGATTTTCGTGGGGCTCCCACGTATTTTCTTCCTCGGGATAGCCCTTCCATTTCAGAAGATAATGTGTAACACCTTTGATCTTTTTCTTGTCACGTACTGCTTCAACAACATACTCTTCGGCCTCGGGTTGCTCTTCTTCGTGATCCGAACGTTCGGGAGAGTCTTCAATGTCCGACATGTTTGTCTTAAATTTCTTCAGTGCTGACCAGTGCGAAAGATTGTTTATAGGTGATGTAAATCAGTCAAAACTTTGTGGTTTTTTGCGGAATAAATATGCTAATATTTGAGAGAATGTGAAAAACCAAACGATTGATCAAATTTTCGAGTGTGCAAATTGATATATCGATGATAAACTCTATTCGTTTACCATATCAACGGTTTGATGCTGGCTCACTGTGTGTACAGTGAGTGGTACCCACTGCACGGCACAAGCAAGCCGGGCAGTAGAGAGACCTGGCGATTTCGCGGTAACCGTCATGCGCAATATAAGCGCAACTCTATAGCGCGTCTTTTGAAGCTTTAAATTATAGCGCCATCTGTCGGCTGTTACCTCGAAGTACATTCACACAATGCTCGCAGTGAGTAATTCTCATTGTGAGTTCATTCTGCTCTGTGAGCAAACGACAACGAGCGACGACACACTTGCACACTCACAGTTCTCTTCAGTTCTTTTCGAGCTTGATGTTTATTGTTGTTGATTGTATGTTGTTGTGCTAAAGCGCTCTGACGGAATGTGAATAAAGATTAAGTGCGTTTTCCTCGACGTCGTCGTCGTCGTCGTTGGTGTGTTGCCCATGTCTCGGCTCAACTCACCTCGTCTTCTTCATTCGTCTCGACGTTAACAACAGCACACTTTGTTAGATTATTGTCGTACTGCATTGTATTATAGTGCTGGTATACGGCCGCCACACGACACACGGGCACACCTCTTGTCGAGGTTCGCCAGCAATTTCGTCATCAATGAGAATTATTGGGATTAATCTTATCATTATTATTTGATACACCTTGTAGTTGTAGATTAGAGGAACCAATAGGAGGCAACATGGACCGAATTATACCGCAAATTTTCAATAGACATGCCTGTACGTACAGCATCGAACGCGTTAGATTTGGTGTGAATTTGGACCAAGTGTGTCGTGTACACAATGATATACCGGCACCATTACTTATTCTAGTGCTTAAACTCAACAAGCAAGCGCCCTTTAAAAAGGACGTCTTTCGTGCGCCTGGACATCAGGCAAACATGAAAAAATTGATTCATTTCTTACAGACAGGGCGCTTAGTTAATATTGAGAATTTCAGCGTCCACACAATAGCGTCCGTACTTAAAAAATTCCTCAGAAAGTTACCGGACGGAGTGTTCGGGTTTCAATGTGAAAATCGCCTCTTTGAAATCATTGGCAGTGATGATCACATACAAATCAAGTTGCAACAAATATCCAAGTATGTATTGCAAAAGCTTCGTAATATTCACTAGCTATTTGTGTTACTATATATCAAAATCTAACCACCTTTTCTCTTCTGCAACTCATCTATTTCGTATATTGTCCTCTTTTCAAAAGATTGTTGACAACTTTGCCACCGGTCACACAGCATCTTCTAGTACTTCTATTCGGCACATTCAAGGCAATCGCAACAACAAGTGAGAGGACCAATACGGGAATGACTAGCGAGGCTATCGGTGTTTCAGTGGCACCGTCATTCTTCCATTCGTGCGTTCAGGACGGCTCGAAGCTGGCCAAGATGGTAGATGTGCAAAGATTTAAGATGGCAACACAGATAACGAAATTTCTTATCGATCATTTTGGCTCTTCCGAATTGTTTGGTCGCGACAATTATCTTTATTATGCACGCATTAGCGGCCGTGTGCTCAAGATCGAGGATCGTTACATACATTGGATTCCAACACTAACGTCCGCATTAACCACTGCCAGACTGCAACAATTGTACAAACAACAACTCATGCTCGTGTGTTGCCCATCTCCATATAGCTGGAAAGCACCATCATCGTCCACGAATCAACGACGAACGACTTCGAAAAATTCCAATTCATCGCCAACTGGCTCGTTGACTTCCTCCAGCGGTGATGCTGGTGGCGCTGTTGGTGATGATGTAGTTGCTAGCGTAAAAGTTCTTTCAGGTCAACAAGTTTCATCAATAGGTGTGACACAAAGCGGAAGCCTCGACATTTGCATACCGAATAATCGGATGATAATTGTAGAGCACGACATTAGCGTCGACCGTTTGTCTGATTTAATGATTGCTTGCAAGGCAGGAGTAACACCGGTCACCAAGACCACCGTCCTTGCCAATTCGCCCTATCCTAATCGCCATTCGACTGACGAAACTATTTTGAGACAATTGCGCGAAGCAAATCAGTATGCTGAGAGTACTAAATCGCTAACTTGCTTACCCAAAGTGCATGAGCGCCAAACCCAACGTATCAAGACACGAAGTGAGTGGTTCCTTAATCCGCCCTCAACTTCTGATGAAAAACCATTGCCCTACGATTATCATCATCAATATGTCTAGCATGCAATCATCAATATGTGTAATCAGACCCGCCTGTTGTTTAATAAATTTGATCGATATACTTATGTATGAGTTACTTTTATTAAGACGGCTTTGATCAAGACTATTATCATAGCAAAATGCTACAGTGTTGTGCGTGATTCCTCTCGATGACTACTATGAGTCTTGCTGCCTAGGACTAAAGAAAATTTTTAGAAGGTCTTCTACTTGAGTTAGAATTATATCGTAACAAATGTCTTTCAGCCTCAGTATAAAAACTTCGTTAGAGTGCCTGAGCTTCAAAAGGCTTCGTAGGGCTCAATACATGAGAATCCACCTGTTGCATGAGGAACCAGGTGTATGCCTGGCACTTCATCAAAAGAAAAGTTCTCACCTAACAGCTAATGGACTAGTCCATCAACACAAAGACCACCGACGCTGGTACCAACACATTGCAAAAGTAAGTCAAGTACAACTCAACGAGAGAGCAACAAGCAACAGCCGCTAGTTTAATTCTCGCCTAAGATCAATGTAAAGAAGCCGCTGTGTGTTGCTGTGTGGAGTCTGTGTCTTTTCTTCGAGTAGTTGCTTCATCAACGATAATATATTCGATGATTTCGTGTGAAAATTCGTGTAACATACCACGAGAAGTCGCCACTGCATGTTGATGCGTTAACTATGAAAACTTTGCTTTCGCCATCTAGCGGCGCGTTGACTGAACCACAATACTGGTACTGGCATCCCGACCAAGCGAACTGCTCACTCACAGCATCGGCGAGAGAGTCTGTGAACTCTACTGCTCCGCTTCTCTCTGCTTGAGTGGACTGTTATTTTTGCAGTTCAGTTTTGCCAGATACACTGTTTTTCTTCGAGGGACTCTTCGAAAATATACAGCCCAATAAAATCGAACTGCACCAAGTGAGCTAATTATTTTATTAGCTGTTGGCAGCACTGGCAGAAGCATTTTTAGCTAGACAGCAGTCATCCAATATTTCTAGTATGCAATTGTTGGTATCATATTAAAATTGTATTCAACTTGACGTCTCATTGGAAAGGAAGCATACGGTGGATTGGTTTATCTGGATTGCATTTACACGAATAATGTTTATGCATTTATACACGTACTCTATTGGCTAAGGCTTGAGTAAGACACAAATCAGTAACAAAACACTCGCTCATTCATTAGTGTGTCGACTGGGGCAATAGTTTGGTACGCCCTAAATTTGGCACATTCGAACACAAAGCGAATCTTAAGTCAAAGCAATCGACGACCTACATCTAATTCGAAAATATGTTCTCAAAAAAGAAAAAACGTCCTGTTATATCGGCACCAACAAATTTTCAGCATTGCATACGAACAGCATTTGACGCCAATGGGGCAATTATAGGACTGCCGCCACAATGGGAGGGAATCTTACAAGCCGAATCGATCAAAGGTATAAGACCTAAACCCATCGTTGGTGGGTCATCAATGCCGCAATTACCAAATCTAGAAAAAAGTCGTCTCACTTCTCATACATCATTGACCCAAGCGGATGGACGTTTGCAACAATCTCAGCAACAGTTACCAACTAGCAATCAATCGCCACACTCGATAAAGACTTCACAACATCGCCCTCAGGTGGCCTTTGACATTAACCAACAGGTTCCGCAAGTTTATACATACAATCAATATGCTCATCAAATGATTAATCATAGCACCAACAACAACAATGCGAGTATTATACACGACCATCATGTAAATAATGATACCATTAGTAATAATAATCACATTGGACTGTCGTCATACCAAATAGACCAACAACAGAAGCACGACCACAATAATTTCGTCCAATCGAATAATCCTTTCCAAAACAATTATCAACCAAATGCCTTCAACAATACTGTGCGTCAAGATTCTCATGGCCAACAATATCGTCCTAGTGACCATGTTGATCAACCACCAATGCACCCGCCGAATATTATGCGCCAGACCAATAAAATTGGTAATCATCACTTGTTGCAACCTCCTCAATCTTTTGACAATACTATTGTTATAAATGGTAATAGCAACGGCAACAATAATAATATTCCTCGAGATGGACTTCTTCAACCAGCTCAGTCGTTTGGAATGCAAGGTACAAGGCACACGGTATTACCCGGGCCAGTTGCCAACAATGGCAATCATTTATTCGTAACAAACGGTAGCCAACATCACCAACAACAGCAGCAACATCATCAACAGCAACCATTTGCTTATCCGTATACAAAATCTACAAGAACACCCAACGAAGACTCCCACAACAATCATTTCCAAACTTCTGAGCATGCCTGCAGTAGCAACACTCACAACTCTGAATCAAACGAGTCTCTTGCATCCGATCCTCAAGCGCAAGGCCCTCAGAGATTGTCGTATGAGAAATTCAGGGAGGCACTACGGACACAAGTGAATCCGTCAGATCCACGAGAAAGTCTGACAAACTTTTCTGACATAATAGGCGAAGGTTCCACAGGCGTGGTATATTTGGCCACCGAGTGTAGTTCGGGACGATCAGTTGCTGTTAAAAAGATGAGTCTTAAGAGTCAGCAAAGAAAGGAATTATTGTTAAACGAAGTTATAATAATGCGAGAGTTCCACCATCCTAACATGGTCAAAATGTTCGACTCTTACTTAGTTGGAGACGAACTCTGGGTTGTCATGGAATACTTGGAGGAGGGCTCCCTCACCGATATAGTTGTTAGGATATGCATGTCTGAAGAACAGATAGCCACAGTTTGTGTGCAATGTTTGCAAGCCCTAGCTTATCTTCATGCTCAAGGTAAGTAGAACCTCTGATGATTCAAATCGCCGGTAGAATCAACCAAAAACTTGTGTCGAATTTAGCCGAAATGGTACTCAAACTGCTAAGCTTGATATCTAACCTGTTAAATTAACTTTGTGTTTGATCCGGTACGATTCATTGGTACTTCTGACAATAGGAATTCTACATAGAGACATAAAAAGCGATTCGATCTTGCTGACAGGTGACGGGCGTGTGAAACTGTCTGATTTTGGATTCTGTGCTGTGGTGTCCCCTGAGGCCCCAAAGCGCAAGTCTTTAGTAGGAACACCGTACTGGCTCAGTCCTGAGATCATAAATCGCAAGCCATATGGGCCTGAAGTTGACATTTGGTCAATGGGTGTTATGGTAATCGAAATGGTTGATGGAGAGCCTCCTTTGTTCCATGAACAGCCTTTGCAAGCCATGCGCAAAATACGTGACATGCCTCCTCCCGGACTAAAGAAACCCCACGAAGTTTCCCCAGAGTTACAAGATTTCTTATCCCGAATGTTAGTTAAAGATCCAGCTCAAAGAGCCACAGCCAAAGAGCTTCTACGGCATCCGTTTTTGGCCAAAGCTGGTCCACCTAGTTCGTTACAGCCCCTAATTGCTCACAAGAAAACCGTGATGGCCCAAGAACAACAAAAAAGTTCCCAGTCTAAAAGTCCTGGTGTGCATGATTAGCCCGATAACAACGCAAATAGGTATCGTTACATCCAGATTCTATCAAGGATCACTTAAAGGACTGTTTTTACCTACAAAAGCACTAGACTATCAAATATAATTTTCATATAAACCTGAAATTAAATAAATAATAACTATATGTCTACCATGGACGGTCATGCCTCATTGTTACATTTTGCCCGAGATTTCATATTCTATGTGCACATGTCCTCACTTTTCATTTCTGCTTCATTAGTTTCGTAAGGGTGTGGGCACTCCAAACAAACAAAAAATAAAAGTAATTATAGAGCAGACGTTTTGAGTATCAATTAAAAATTATAATTTTATGTTGCAGTGAGTACAATCAAGGTGAAGTGAGATCTGGTTTGAATTCTTCAACTGGTAGATGACCGGGGGCAAACCTCAAACATGGCCGAATGGACAATTCAAAAGGCAAACAACAAAATGCACTGTATAAGGCATTCAAAGTAAATAATGCCGCATAACATGCACATGCAAGTTCAGCTGTTTCACACGTTGAACGTGGATGTGAGTTCCAATTTATTGACATAAGTAAATTTAGGTTCTTGTACAAACACAGCACCTTTTAAAGCAACTCTATTTGATTGTATTTTCGTAATTGCATCACCAATAAAGACCATCCTTCACATAAACAGTAAAATATTGCAATCTGAGCCAATTACAAGGAAATTAATCGCGACTGACGTAACATACTCAATATTGCTAGCCTTGTTATTGGAGATGTGTGCAACATTTTATCAGAACAAACATTACGTTTCATTAGTAGTTTACTCTAAGCGTCTGACCAGCTAGACAATCGACAATATTTGGCACCAAATCTTGTGACACTAATCATCAAAGTTTGCATCAAACAACATCATCATTATTCAATAATTGAAGCTGATCATTTTAATTTCAAAAACAAGCCACCATGGTAGTCAAGGTTCTCATCTCTGGAGTATCAGCAAGCCAGGAAATAAGGAAAAAACAGCAGAGGGCTATAATGATTCTCGAGTCGTTAGGTATCAAACATGAGCTCGTTGACGTGACGGAGCCTGGGCATGAGAGCGAACGAGAAAATATGCAGATAGTATGCAAAAAGCGTGATTCCAACATTGCCTTGCCTCCACAATTTTTCAACGATGACCAGTATTGCGGAGACTATGTTGATTTTGACACTGCTAATGATGAAGACAAGGTGAAAGTACTACTTAAACTCGAGTCCGAAGGAGAAGAGAACGGATCTGTACCAGGTATCGCCGGCGACGAGTGACCCACCAGCAGTGGTCGTACTATAACGAATTATACAACCAAAGTATCGGCTTTATCTTTACATGCAGCCGCAAAGTGGAATGACAATAAATCTTGCTTAATTTAAATTTAATGTAATCGCAAATTATCCGTTCACGAAGCTTTGATCGATCTTTTGACCATAATTTTAAAGATCATAATGATGGCGATTGGCCTTTTGGTTGAATGCGCATTAAATGAATGAAAACAGTCCCATCTTCAATTCTATAGCACCATTATCACAAGTTAAATGATGTTTGAATGAGAGCGATTAGTTTTTATTGGCGGAATTACTGTTACAAGTTGAATTCCATTGGCCAACTGGGACGGACTGTCAACGAATTCATGTGAAATAGTTGTTAGCATAGAGAGTTTGAGGGACAGTTGGACAACATAAGTTTCATCCGCTGGCTTGCTGATCCAGCAACATTTCCTCGGCAACGGCGACATGAAATGGTCCATTTTTAAAATCAGATCGCATCTTCATGTAGTTTTCTCCACCGAATACTTTGGAAGCAGTCGAAGACTTCACAAGGGTTTGTAGGATGTCAAACTTGGCCTCCTTTCCTTCCTTGCTAACTTCTGTTGATCGGTTCAATAGCCAAGGCAAGAATGTCTCGTTGGAAGCGAGTTCTTGCTGGCCCCAAACCTGGCACGCAATTGTGGCCGCCAACAGCATTGCGTTGACTCGGATCTCCTGAAACGGTTGTCGACACAACGACAATAATTGTGCGGTCATACGATCCTTTCCGGGTATAATGAGTTGATACCAGCATTGACTAAGTTGTTGAGATTCATCCTGGAACTCATCGTGTAGTTCGAGCAAATCGATGATGCATTGTAATGCCCGTGTTTTGACTTGTGCATCAGCACACTGCAATATGCTACCCAATCTTGTTAGACATTTGTCTTTGAATAGAGGTGAGTGCCGATCGAGCATCTTGCGAGTAGTATAGCCCGTTCGGCCAAGCACGCCAAGAAAATCGATAGCGTTCACGAGGAGCTGCTGATCGTCTGATTGAAAATAGTCATACATTTTGTTTAGTACACCCGGATATTTGGTATCTAATGTATGAGGATCAACGCGGCAAAAGAATTTCAACACATGCGGAACAACTAATCGATTGTCCGTTTGTAGCATGGCAATGAGAGTCTCAGGTACACTTTTGGTTTCTACGTAAGCCAAGCCATGCTTAGTCGACGCCAAATCGGCCAACAATTGAATACAGTTGACCTGATACACAATGTCATCATCGTTTTGGATTGTCTTGATCAAATCGTCCAGTTTGGTGGAAACTCTGTCGAATGCTTCTGGAGACTCTGTGAATTCTTGCACAGCTTTCTCGAAATTGGTTAATCGTAGATCGTCTGACATGGCGAAATTATGTGCGAAACCAATAGCTTAGTAAATAAATATAACCAATGATGAGAATAAAGTTTGGCTGATGATTGTATAGAGGAAAAATCATTTATGAGGGTCGCTTAGAATGGTGTTAGATTGACAGGATGTTTATCATTTTCGAAACCCATTCCGTTCTGATGAAACCTGTCGGGAGACAAATGCACTAACAACGGCCAGCTGATTGAATGGCATGAGTCATGCAGCATGAACAGTGTTCATACAAAATGTCGAATTATAAAATAAAAATCAGGTTCAATTTTTAACGGGGCTTAGAGATAAAGATATAGTCCAAATAAAAAATGATAATTACTCATTATTCAGCGGAATAGCATTGTCGACCTGGACAGGCATCAATGACAGGGATCGATTGTAAATCTTAGTGCTTCATCTTGTGTACAACAACGTCCACTCTTCTTCGCCTCCTGAGTCATAATTAGTTTCTATGTGAAAGCCTCAATCACGATTATTATGATGAATGTGATTCTCACACTCAACATTACGTTAATCAAGAATATTTTCATGAGGCCAGGCATACTGAATATGGGCACTCTGCTAATATTTATTTATAAAAATAATACTCGCTACGAGAACAAAGCGGATCACTGTTGTACATCTGAATGTAGAAAGGTTCCTCTTTCATATTTGTTCGTGTAGAATTCGAAAGAGAGTAGAATTCATTTACAAGTGATCGCTGACTGATTGGCTCGATTGCGAACCTGGCAGGCCTTTTTTGAGGCCGTGATTCAAGTTGGCTATGCATCAGGATGTTAGAATGAGAAAGACCACTCAAAAAGTTTTCTATGGACACAAGCAGCTCTAGCGATGACGATAGTTTTGGGCCCTATTACTGAGCTTTAATTTCATCACTGGCCTATCTGAGCTGTTATTCATGAGCTTTTAGTTCTGAACCTCTCCAGTGGCTCATCGTAAGAAAACTTTGTTCCCTTCATGCGTGTAAAGTGGCAGCATCACCTGCACAGATGAGAGTGGAGTTTTTTGGCCATATTCAGTGTTCGCCAGCGGTAGTGGTTGCAAAAGTCAAAGCAAGGCACGCACACCGTGATAATAACAAAATGAAGAACACAACTAAACTGTGCCAGTGGGCTCACCGATACTAGGGGCACTAGTCGTCTGACCGAATACCGTTTATTAGTTTGCAAATTCTATGGGCTGTGTGATTCGAAGCGGGCCCACGTTTTGCGCGACAACGAGTGCGTTTCCAACGCGCGTTGATGGGCGGGCCCTGTGTGCGTGTTGCTGCTCTCATTGGGCGTTTCCTGAGTTTACCGTTGCTCTTCTAATCACCTGCAACGTTTCATCGGCAATATTCGCAGCACATAAAAAAGCAAGAGCAAAGAAATCGCTGACAACAACAGCAACAATCTCTTTTTGAGTCAGAATGTGAGAGTGACCAATTGCCGACAGGCAGGCAGGACGTACATTTGCGTTACAATACGTGGAGTGCACTAGGTTGGCGTGCCACGTTGTATTATCGCAAAGCAAGCGTCCGAACGAGAGCAAGCGAGCAACACTGGTATCGATAGCGTCTATTGCGTGGCAATCTCACTATGGCCATAGACTCATTTGTTGCCATAGGAACTAACAACTGACCCCATGGCAACAGTGCAACTTTAACTCCTGCTTCTACAACGAGATCACGTGTTGTGTAATGTTGCGCCGTTGTGAGCGCTGTTTTTGCGACTCACACAACTGTCACTGGCAACAAAATAACAGCATGTTCATGCGATGCTCATTTTAGCGTACGTGCACATGTGTATGTGCAAATGTAGCGCGTACAAAATTTGAGGCGGCCGTCATATAGACCATAGACTGTATGCAGTCTATCCGTGCTTGTGTCTGGTCAAATGCTGAAACGAAACCAGCAAAGCCAGTAAGTGCAATGTCATGATTGAATGTGTCATGTGAGGCTCATAGAATCTGTGGATCTAACACGTGATGTGGCTGGTGTGCGTACGTTAAAAACTTGGGATCAATTTGGACACTGTTTTGGGCGTGTCTCGAATTTGAGCTCTCTAGGCCCACACGAGATCCGAACTGCGAGAGAGCCAAGTAACGTGCCAATCGGTGCGTGTGCAGCAGCCGTTCGTTGGGCGGGTTACAGCCAACAGGCGTGGACTTGTTGACCCCCACGCCCGGCGCCCACATGCGATACGTGTTACCACACAAAAGTGTCTATAGCGAACAACAACATTGGCACGCAAAAAATAAAGCCAATGTCGCGAGAATCGCGTGTTGACCAACAACGGCTGGTACATTTCATTGTTGTGGGTGTGGCTTGTGTTTTACTTTCTTTCCGTCTGTCTGTAAACGACAGTCTGTGTGTTAGTGCGTGTGTGTATGTGTGAATTGTCTAAACTATCAACCATATAATGCACTGACGACGCCATGGCGACGCACTACTTATCTCACAACAGACGACACACACACACACACATACACACACGAACATTCACGAGCAACATCCACATGCATGCAATTGCGCAGTCACCTCACTTGGCCTACCTGGTGAGGTTATATATATATATATATATATATATATATATCTCCCTGTTTTGCTCGAACAAATACGACACGAAATTGGTCTTGGATGCACGTGGCGGAACCGTGGCAAATCGTGAGCCTCAATGCATTTTGCTTTTCCTGATTGCACATCACACGTCAGACAAGGCATTTGTGGTGGGTAACATCTAGACGTTATTGCGAGCGACTTGCGACAGAGCGACCAGTCGAGCTGACGACCGCAGTTGATGAACATTCGTCCGATGAGCATAAAAATCTGAGAAATGTGTAGCTACAGTAATCAATAGAAAAAGCCTAATAAAGTTTTCTCGAGCAGTATAACTAAGCCTCTATATACCATTCCACCATCACCCCCTATATCGAAGATTGATTAACATCAAAAAGTTCTGTTTCACATGATTTCTCAAATAATCATCAAGAATTTTTTAGTAGCAAACTTTGGCAATTTGCTCAGTTCACCCAGCAAGTATTATGATCGAACCGTTTGAGACCCTTTCTCCTGTTGTACCCACTGTTAACATAAACGAGTGGACAACAGGATAAAGAGAAGCGAGCGGTTTTGACCTTCAGCGGAAGTCCAGTGTTGTGCTACTCTCTAGGTTGGTGTTGACCTAGCGAGTCCACACAACAGATAGAAATTCAGGAATGATGAAATGGTAATCAATATGATGATAATAAAAAGTTGAACAACACACGCACAGAATAAGACTAACAAAATAAGAGTATAAATTATAGTTCGTCATGCAAATCTGACGAACTTGCTGAGGGATTCATTGTCACAGTAGGCGATACAAACACACCTTCGGCTGTTTTCCAGAAACTAGAGCTCTCGGGATAGCTGGAAGCAATCACTTCCAAGTGACCGTAGATGGGCCGGCCATACTTATTGCCTGACAACGAGAGCCACGTCTCCGTGTCAACGTGTTTGAGTTTGACACCTTCGTTAGTTAGCCACAATTTTCCACTACAATGTACACTCCAATGGTCGCCCGTGTCACTGTCATTGTCGGCGCCGAATGCACTAACTTCTTGCTCAGCACTCACGGGTGATTTGAAATGATGACTATGGAGAAATTTGCGAGTTTGTGAATGCTGCAAACGAACAATAGCTCCGCATTCGATTGCTTGTCCGCGAGTACAATGACCTGTCACCGGTCCCATTACAGACCTGCGCGATAGTGATGAGTTGAATTCGACAACGTTACAGTAGATTAGTTAGTCTCTGTAGAGACACTCAATATTCCCCTACTATTTGATGTGTGTCAATCATCTGCGTTGGTTGAGATCTCAAAACAAGAATCCCTCAAATTGATAACTTACCAATAACTGTTGGTGTCTTGGTTCTCCACGGCTGTTACTGATTGCTGACCCGAACCGGAGCCGTACTTGATATCGTGCGAGTGAAGTCTCACTTTTGGCTTGTCCATATTGGCCAATTTGATCACGGAACCGCATGTCACATGCTTGGGCGTTTCGGCTTGAGCCAGATGTTGAACGTGTGAGTTGACAAGTATAAATATGAGATTTGTTAAGAGAAGGTGGAAAATATTTAGCCTATCCATGTCCTACGGTTTTTTTCTCAGGTAGCGCCGGAATAAGTGTTAACGAGGTGCAAATGGAATTGAGTTATCATAATAATACTCGATGGTTTTGAATTGCAATAGTGGTATTCAATTGATAATTATAAAACAAGAGACTTGTCAACTTGAAACAAAAATGAGACAAAAATTACAAAGAACGTCCTGAACATTGATGTTCAGGCAGTCGGGCATCTCCATATCTAACTCAAAAAAGCGGGGAATTCAAATTCTGGCATTTTTATCACAATCAATATAACTAGAAACTAGAAATGAAACGGAAAATAAGTTTGGGACGATCATTGATGAATGAAAGATTTATTCATACCACGTTTATTAATAATTCACCTAAATCCACGAGCCCAATTCGATGCTTGTAGTGGTGTCTGTTTTCATGAATTTATCAGTGGTTGCCTTGACTTGAGAAAGTGAGGCTTTAAATTTGCGAACTCTACGCAAAATAAGAAACAGACCAGTGAACATTACAATAGATAATACGACGAAAACGACCGTAATCAAAATTAGAATAATAGCTGGAACGTTTTCAGAGCTTGGTTTTTTGTCCGATTCGGTGTGTTGGCGCCACAAAGCCATGTAATTTATGAGTGAGTCCAGGTAGGTCGGCTCTTCTTTCACCCTCTCATTC
>JAIFTH010000007.1:0-151396 GCA_019968535.1 Fragariocoptes setiger | reverse complement strand
TGACAAGAAAAACAAGAAAGATGTCATATGCCACTACTGCAAGAATAAAGGGCATTACGCAAAAGAATGTCGCAAAAAGAAGAAAGACCAAAAGGATGGTGCTGTTGTAGACAACAAACCGGATGTAACTAAGGAGAAACCGAAAGTCGAAAGCGACGCGTTTGTCGTTGCAAGTACTTATGTCGCGAAGAGTCGCGATCTCTGGTTTGCTGATTCTGGTGCAACAGAACACATGAGCTGCTGTGCGGAATATTTCTCTTTCTTGAAATATTTTGACGAACCGCAGCCTATTGGGCGTGCAGGTGATGGCGACATTTTTACCATTGGTTGTGGCACGGTAACCGGAACATCTACCGTTAATGGCCAACCTCGACGAACCGTCCTCAACAACGTACTTCTCATTCCAGATTTGGGTGTGAATTTATTTTCACTGCAAGCTGCTACCGCTAGTGGCAAGACGCGATGGATTGGAGATAAAGATGTCATCCAAGTCATCAGAGAGGACGACAACACCGTTTGCCTGCAAGCAAATAAGAAGGGCAAGTTGTATGCGATAGATTTTGTCCCTGACGTTCATGTCGAGGCGGCCATGTCCACTGGCGTTGAATTATGGCACGAACGCATCGGCCACGTATCGAAAGATGTCATTGCAAAAATGATCAACGCTGAATCAGCCATTGGGTTAGATCCAAAAGCCAAACCCTACACGGTGACATGCGAGCCTTGCAAGCTCGGCAAACACCATAAAGGGTCGTTTCCAGACTCTCAGCGATAAAGAGCGCATGAAGTCGGTGATCGACTTCATGTAGACGTTAGTGGACCACAAACTACAACTTCTCTTGGCGGCGCGCGATATTATATCATCTTCAAAGATGAGGCTACTACTTATCGCCGCATTAAATTCGTCAAAGATAAAAGTCAAGTGAAGGACAATGTCAAGAAAGTTATCGCCCAGATCGAGAATGAGACTACAAAACGCGTGAAATATGTCGTCTCAGATCACGGCACGGAATTCGTTAACAAGGAACTCGATCAGTTCTTCATTGAGCGTTTCGATAACTCATGAGATGTCGGCACCCCGCACCCCTGAGCAGAATGGCTTGATTGAGCGTGAAAATCGCACAGTAAAAGACACATCTCGGAGCTTGATGATTGCGGCCGCGTTGCCACAATCACTGTGGGCTGAAGCTTGTGGAGTTGCAGTCTATATACTCAATAGAGCAATCAATTCGAGAACAGGAACGAAGACACCGTATGAACTTTATTTCGGCAATCGTCCAAATTTATCGAATCTACGTCGCTATGGTTGCGAAGCATTTGTACTGGTTCGTGATGGTTCGAAGTTTGAACAGCGATCAGTGAAAAATTATCTCGTGGGCTATGACAACCGATTCAATAACTACATAATCTGGGACCCGTCAAACATGGCAGTATCGATAACACGGGAAGTGGCTTTTAACGAAGCGCGAACTCGTACGGCCGACCAATCGGATCAACAACAACAAGTTGTTGAGATAAGTTTGGGAGTAGACTCGATTAGCAAACCGCTTGCAATCGAGCAGCGCCCAGAGACATCGCCTCATGAATGCACTGTACCGTCTTCAGCGGTGGAGTCGTTCGAAGATTGTGATGCAACGCCCATTCAATGGTCACAATGTGATAACGATCCCGCTACAACCGATACTGTTTCCCCTGATAGAAACGAAGATGAATTAATGCAATTCCACACTCCGCAAACTTCGAAGAAGGTTTCAAAGCGTATCGTTGGTTTTAAAATTCGCAGCAGAGATGAGCACGGTCTTAGACCACGACCTAATCCCAAAGACGTGCTGCTCGAGTTTTTCTGTGTTGCGAACCGAACAGTTTTCGAGAAGCAACATCGGGACCTGATGCAGCAAATTGGTAGGCCGCCATGGACGAAGAATATGATTGATTAATCAAAAACGATACATGGGACCTCGTTGAATGCCCAAAGAATGCGAAGCCAATCACTGCCCGGTGGGTGTACAAAGTAAAAACCCATCCTAATGGCAAGGTTGATCGTTTCAAAGCTCGCCTGGTAGCTCGTGGTTTTTCACAAAAAGAGGGTATTGATTACAGCGAGACTTTTTCGCCAGTGGTTAAGCAGGATACAATCAGGATATTGTTCGCTTTAATTGCGATGTTTCACATGTTTACGGTACAGTTCGACGTGAAAATCGCATTCTTGTACGGTGACCTAGATGAAACTATATTCATGCGACAGCCTGAAGGCTACCACGTTGGCGGTCCAAACATGGTCTGCAAATTGAAGCACAGTTTGTATGGTTTGAAGCAATCTGCGCGTCAGCGGAATCGTAAGTTCACGCAATTTCTAACACAATTCGAGCTGCAGCCTTTAGTATCGGATCCGTGAGTTTTCGTGTCGAATTCGCACGATGAATTGACGGTCGTAGCTATTTACGTCGACGATGGTGTAATTTGCTCGACCAATCAACAAAGGATGTTGCTCTTATGTAAGCATCTGAAGTCCCAATTTAGCATTCGTATAATGAAATTGGAGACATTTGTCGGCTTCGAGATGGAACAAAATGGCACTTTGTTCGTGCATCAACAACATTATATTGAACGTGTGTTGCAACGTTTTGGTATGGCTGATTGCCGTGCCATATCAACACCTTTAGAATACAAGGTTGAATTGCCTGTTGTTGATTCTCCAGCATGGACTAAAGAGCCATACCGTGAGGTAATCGGATGCCTCATGTACGCTGCATGCGGTACTCGGCCAGACATATGCCATGCAGTATGTTATTTGGCTAGAGCCTCTGCAGATCCGCGTTTATGTCACTGGAATGCGGCAAAACGGATTTTACGTTATCTCTCTGGTACACTTTCGTTGGGCTTGCGATACCACAGTTTGGTGGGAGTATTGTCAGTTTATTCAGATTCGGATTTCGCCGGTGATGCCACGCGAAAGAGTACAAGTGGCATTGTAGTAATGATGGGACAAACGCCCGTCATTTGGAAATCTAACAGACAGACGGTAGCAGCCTTGTCGACAACAGAGGCGGAATTCGTCGCCGCATGTCTCGCCTGTCGTGAAATCGTTTGGTGTCGGAATTTGTTACGCGAGCTTCAACTTCCACAGCTTGTCAATCAACCGACAACATTACATGTTGACAATCAGTCAACCATCCACATATTAAATAATCCTCAAGCTAACGTCAAGGTTAAGCACGTAGATATTAAACTACAGTTCGTCAAGGACGTCATCAACAA
The DNA here is from genome assembly GCA_019968535.1 of Fragariocoptes setiger. NCBI lineage: Eukaryota > Metazoa > Arthropoda > Arachnida > Trombidiformes > Phytoptidae > Fragariocoptes > Fragariocoptes setiger. The sequence goes on along the minus strand of JAIFTH010000007.1, from coordinate 148,138 downwards.
AGAAGTGAGAATAAAGTTCGTTGATACAACTAATCAACTAGCTGATATTCTTACGAAGCCGCTCGCACCGGGAATATTCATCAATATCCGGGACAACATGATGCAACCTCGTTCAATGAAAACGGCGCTGGTCGCTATCGCCATGTTAGCCGCGATGACGGCTAGTTCACTCATACTTGAGCAAGCATCTCCTCTCGTGTACATGCAGACCGAAAAGCAGATTAGCTCCGGCATTAGGATCTTTAATGTAGGTATCCATTTGACATCGCCTTGTGAATATTTCGACAAGATCGCCAATGATACACACATGAGGTCGTTACGCCGACACTGCGATGAGTTATATAACGAGCGTATAGCACTTAAAATAGCTTCGTTCTGCCCTTCTCACGACAATTCTGTCGACATGGAGCAGGTCATGACGAATCGGATTGGTAAAAGAATCCCTGGGATGTTCGTTGCTGGTATCTTCACTGAATATATTGTTCCAAACACTATCGAATCATTGAAGAGGTGGTGGACTGGAGACCGTGCTATCTCATCCGACGAAGAGAGTCAATTCATGCGGCAATGGGCAATCAAACTTAGAGAAGTCAACTTGACAAAGTCAATGGTTGTAGCGAATTCCAAGGCTATTGAACTACTTGGCTATCAAGTCGACCACAACACACACTTGTTGACAGAGTTGGCGAATTACACACCTGAATTGGCCTAGCGTACTATGTACCTGATAAGCTCTATTGATAAATATGGGGGCGCACTAGAAGACATTAAGATTCTGTGGAAACAGAACAAAGTGTCTGAAAAATTGTTGACCCAATTTAACACCAGTGATTTCAATTCAGATATGTCTTCGCCTAAGTCGTGCATCCAATTGAGTTCGAGCATGATCAAGTTGGTGTTAACCGAGCGTATCTTTGAGCAGGATACAAACATTTGGCACATTGAGTCACTGGATGTGTGAGAGAGAGATTTGGTTAAGAACCCATGCATACTACGTTATGTAGGACCCACTTACGTTCTGTACAACCAGTCCTCAGAGTGTGCTATGTATTTGGATCGTCCTCCGAGCGCAAAATATCTCTTCTTACCGTGTCCTAAGATTACACCCAAACTTGATTCGAATTGGGAGAAAGTTGAGTGTAAAGGCTCGGTCGATGGATGGCACGCACGATCGCCGCAAGTGAAATTCACTCGTTCTTCGAATGTCATATATTGCTATGGTTGGAACATAAGTATCAACGCAGAGACAATCCCATGCCCTGCTTATCCGTTTCGTCTTAAATTGGATACCCCATTCACCACCGGCAACAGCCGTTACAATGTGATTGAGTCGAAGATTCAAGGTGAAATGGCAGATTTGGAAGGACCCTCGATTTTGGAAGGTGTTGTGCCTATACCTGCACTCGACACTTTGCATGATGCACTCAATGAGATCGAAATGCTACGTAGGATCACGGACAAGTTAGATCCTGAGACAAAGGAGCTTCTGGAGCACCATAGCCAAGTGAAGGTGCTCAGAACATCAAAACTATTAATTATTGCGGCTATCATTGTCTTGGTCTTATATGGCATGGCCAAGATTGCCCGATATGTTATGAACAGGTGCCAGCCGATTTATTCTCGATCAGAGGATACCACTGAGCTGATCAAGGTTAGACACGGCACTCGTCGTGCCGATAAAAAGTGACGCTGCACTTCGAGGGGGGAGTGTTGAAGCACACAGCATTACGTGCTGTATGCTAGTCGATGCGCATGCGTCAACATAAACAATTCAGATTGTTTAACAATAATCATTATTACATAATAAATAGTCAGTCGTTTATACGATGCTGACCCAACAAGACGTTTAGCTACCCGTAAAGTCAAAAGTGATAGTGAAGTGGTACAGCAGGTACTATCACACAGTAATTTCTCATAGGAAAGTATAGTGTGTCCCAAAAGAAAATTTCGAAATGCGCGCGCGACGTGTTTTCGTCGCCCGTATTTGCACAAATGGTCACTCAATCGTTCATAGCGAAATAGATAATTGTCGTATCTTCAGGATATTTTAATAATTTTGATACAAATTTGTAGCAATTCAAAGCCAAAGCAGTCAATTAAGTTAGACCACACCATGTCAATCGGTGTGCCCATCAAGGTTCTGCACGAAGCCGAGGGTCACATCATAACATGCGAGACCACCAATGGCGAAGTGTATCGAGGTAAACTTGTCGAAGCAGAAGATTCCATGAACTTACAAATGTGCAACCTAACTGTAACGCACCGCGACGGACGATTGTCGCAAATGGAGAACGTGTTTATTCGAGGAAGCAAAATAAGGTTTCTCATACTGCCAGACATGCTCAAAAACGCACCCATGTTCAAGAAGATTGGAAACAAAACTCAATCGTCTACCACAGCTGGCCGAGGAAAATCTGCGATATTAAGAGCACAAGTCGCACGAGGACGAGGTCGAGCCCGAACGATTATTGCTAGGAGAGGAAAATAATATTAAATCAACTTATTATAACAGTCTTGCAACGACCTATCAGATGGTGAATTGAAAAACGAATGAGAGAAATGAATTGAAGAAAACTAACTTGCAGCGTTGAAACGGACATGTTCCAACGTTAAATAGATGCGCCTCTTTGGCACACTTTATTATAAATCTCTATCAAAGCGTTTGATTCGTTCCTCTTTACGCCTTTGAATTCTAATATACGTTGCAATTCAACAGAGTTAGATTCCGGTAACAATTTCATGTAAGACTCAATGAAACCTTCGGCGTCGTTGTGAGGAACAAGAACGATTTTGAGAATCATTTCGGCCTTGGTCATACCTTTAACGACAGCTTTAGAATAACTTGATGGTGCGGATTTGATTTCTGATCGAATGCATGGTAATTTGAGTAGAAACTTTTTCAATGTGTGCGTGTCCAAAAGCAATTGCTCAGCCCCATTTTGACTCAGCGGTTTACACTTGAATAAATTGCTGATGAATTTTGGCGTGAATACAGCAATGAATTGATTGCACAATTGCACAAAGTATTTCTTGGAATCTAAAAGATAATCTCGAATCAGAGGGAAATGTTCTTGAAGACCATTCATAATTTCATCGATATAACGGCTATGTCCTACTGGTGTGCCCACAGAGGACCATTGGACTTTTATCATTGATGTGAATCCTGATTCGCAGCTAGCTTCGATGTTTTGTATGAGCAAATGGATACAACCGTTGCAAAGTTCGGCAAAAACATCTAACTCAGGCTTCATATCGATGCTTGACTCTAATGTGGGCTCGATTTTTTCTTTAAGTTTCTTTTCTAATTGTTCAGTAGTCTCTGAACAATAATCGGCGGTGAGGATCACACGACACACTTGAAGAGGGTCTACTTTTGAGCGGCCGGCGTCATCTCTTAATAGACTTTGTAACAAGCCTGCGGCTCCCGAAGTGGCAGCGGAGAACATACTGCCAGTATTAGTCTCCATGGACGTTAAACGATTGGTGATGGATGAGCTTGGTTGATTGGATGGCGACGTTCTTAGGTGAGATTGCAAAACTTTGCACGCGTATTCACGCAAATATTTTCTAAATAAATTAGTCAAATCCAATAACGTTTGACGAGTACTGAGCTGAAGACATTGCACTAGGCAGTTTTTGTATTGTGAGAACAACTTGTTGCTCGAGGAAAACACAGTCGCCGACTTCTGTTCAACAGAAGATTTTGAGAGATTCTGGTGCTCCTCTATAAAATGGCTTATCAATTCATTTAAAGTCTGATCTTGAGCTTCAATATAAATATGAAGGAATGGTTCGAAACATTCTGATATAATACGTAAGAAAGGGTTAAGACTGTCCATTCCAGATGCCAAGTCGCAACCAAACCTACGGGCTAGTAAAGTTTCAAAAGCGGTTGTTTTTGTTATGGCAAACATTAGCAAACGCAAATTTATGTCACCTGGTCTAGCGTTCATAATGCGTGTCAAGCTCTTCCTCGTAATCTTACAAAATTCTATCGAGATGCATTGGCTCATTTTCCACGATGACGGAAATATATATCCATAGCGTTCTTCAAATTCTTGTAGATGCTTTTTCAACCACGAATAACGTTTGTCAACATTGCCTAAAGAGCTCATTTGAGTGAGACTATCTTGAAATAATGCATGGTATTCCCTCAACTGTAAGTCCAAGAACCAGGCTATGAGAGTGTCTTTCAGGTCATTACCTAGTATAGATACAACTTGACACGCTTCAGTCAGTAGACGAATCTCGCTTTGGCTGAGCGAATGTTTGGCAGACGGTACCTCGAAGCACCTTTTAAAGTCAATCAATATTCGACTTGAGAGGTTATTGCATATTTCATCGGTTTGCTCGGAAAGCTCACGTATCTGAGGAATGTGTTTGTATGCCTCAAACTGATCGAGAACATCTTTGACGCTACTCAGGATTGAGGCAGCTTGCTTGTATTCGTGACGCTCGTTTACCTCCCGCAGTTTTTCCACGCTTTCAACCAATATCTGTAAGTTGTTTAACATAATAACGGTTGACGTAAGGTTCCTCTTGGCATTATCCAGCTGTTTGATATCGCCAGTAATTTCACTAACGGTCTGCTCTGACTGTCGAGCTTGGCTCTTCATGTCGAGAATGCGTGTCATCAGCTCTTCGATGACATTGGAAGCTTTCTCAAGAGCGTCACGTCCATCTCGTTCAATAAGACTTTGGTTTCGGACAACCGAACTTATCTCTTCATCATGGTGCTTAATCTTTAACTTGATCTTTTCGATAACTTCATCGATGTTAGCCAGCGACTGTTCATTTGGAAACTTGTTATTGATATAAGCAATCACATCGCATTCTTCATCCAAAAGATCTTCGACATCGTCGGTGGTGATCGACATGTTGGGGCCTTAACCATAAGGAAATACATTACGGCCATGGAAATCTTCAGTTATGACAGATTGCACGATCAACACTTCATCACAAGCCGGATCATCTGGAGACCGTATGGTTGAGAAGCGCGCCAGTTTTAAAATCTAACATTTTCACCCTGTATTTTTTGCATGATTTCGACCTTAGACAATTCGAGATGTACCAATTTACTCGAGACAGGTTCTCTTTGTTGCAATAACAAAAAAGTTTTAGATTTCAATCATTCGATAATGGGTGATAGAATTCCCCAAGGAAAGAGGCCAGTCATATGTGCTACTTCTAGTTTTTTCCCTGTCACCCTCTAATATTCGTAAGATATGGCATTCCTATCGTCTGAAGTAAGTGACCACTTAACTCAGGATATTGTCGATTCGCTCAACCGGCACAACTACTGGACAGTGAACGACATTATCGCAACAGATTTGTTGTCAATAAAAAACAAAACGGGGGTGCCAATATCTGTTCTCACAGAAGTAGTTAAAGACGCTCGTGAGAAATATGTCATCAAAGCATCGAATCTCGCTTCTCTATTCACGAAGCTGGTCGAGAAAAGCATATTATGTCCGACCGGCATACCGGAATTAACCACGATGTTAGAGGGTGGGTATCAGACAGGCGAAATCGTCGAGATATTCGGTGAGAGTGAGACAGGCAAAACTGAATTCTGTTACTTACTCTGCGCCGAAATTTTAACCCACTATGATGATGTCACCATTTTATACATTGCTTCGAACCATGAGATAAACACACGAAGGATAGTAACTTATATTCATGACAAAATTGGATCAGCAACAAGTATTGATGACACAGCTATGCTCGACTTGTTATCTCGTGTTGAAGTTGCGCGACCAACTCAATTGTCTGAGCTAGTTCATCTACTCAATACAACAATACACTTCGACAGACATAACAAAGTCAGGTGCGTTATAATTGACTCACTGTCTTTCATCGTGCAAGACGATATTTTGACTGTCAAAAGTTCAGACATAGCTGACGCTGCTGCAGCAGCAGCCTTGTCGGGCGATGGAACGGACGACAGTTCAGACGGAATCAGTGTCCCAAGCAAAAGACATCTCAATCAAGCGACTGCGATGTCGGCAGTGGCAAATCTATTGTCAAATGGGGCAGGCCTCAGCTCAACCAATATTGAAAGCATAAGGCGCGAGACATTAGACATTTACTTGCACGAAGTGATGCGATTGCTGACCAGTTTTGCCAACATAAAAAACTCTATAGTCTTTGTGACTAGTAGCGACACTCCATTATTGAACAGTTCGTTGTCACAGAATCGTACCTGGTCCAACGCAATCGACACTAGGATCAGATTGGAGAAATTGCCTGACTTCAGTGATATCTTGCGCAGACATTCGAACGAAACAGTGCGCAGGGCTATAATTACAAAGCACCAGCATGGAATCAATCAAATAGGACGTTACGTTGTGTTTCTCATCAATGAAACAGGCATCAGGACAATCCACTCGGTTTCTGAAAGCGAAAATTGAAAATTACGTTGAAAAATTATTTATTTTTTACCGATCAAAGTGTGTGTTCGATCGGAATTCGTTCCGAAGATAGTCAATTCGTTAATTTAACCTTCCCTGTACTGTGAAACTGCTCCCTCTAAGTATAACCCATCCGGTTTAAATTTTACTCGTTCGTTTGGGCTCTTACGCTATAACAAACGCGCTTACATCATCGCGCGTCTCAGATATCGATAAACTCAAGGTTATTTCCGAATCGAATCAGCAGGTGCCTTCGGTTCAAGGAATAGTGACACTATACTTACTGCATAATAAAGGCCACAGTCCAGTTGACCAGTCAAGGTTGATTGTTTGATTAGCATATCAGCCGTAGCAACGAACTCGAACAGCGATGGAGAATGAAAGCGAAGGTTATGCATCTCAACTTCAAGGTGATCAGCATTAAGCGGTCATTGCTTCATTGAGCCGGACGCTTCGTTCATCATTGCCACTCACTGTTGCATATGGTAACTAATGCCAAGTGTTGCTATTGCGGAGTTGTCTTCGAATTTTTCAGTCACAGTCAGCAACAGCGTCGGAAAAAAATTATGACAGTGATAATCACGAAATGTTAAAATCAAATCAATGGAGTTTATGCATTAAATACATAGGTTGATCACAGTTAACTTTGCATCAACCAAACAAAAATGTTCGATTCATTCCGTCATTTGTTGTCTAGGACTTTTGCTTTGAATCAACATGTGAGCTTTGATCAAGTGTTGGTGGCATTGGTGGCTTTATTATCTGCCCAAGTTCTCGCGTTCATCCGGCATCGTCGGTATCAGCAGCAAACATTCAAGCGAATGCAAATCCCAGGACCTGCACCCAATCTAATCGACGGACATCTATACGAGACACGAAAACAGGCATACGCGCTGTATGCCAACGATCTGCATCATAAATACGGCAAAAATGTAGGCATTTACCTCGGTGGTGATGCATACCTACTGACAACCGATTTGGACCTTATTCAGCGCGTCTTCACCGCCAACAGTCGTGTCTTTTACAATAGAATGAATTTCTACCTCAGTGTAGATCCAGTACCCCACAATTTGATTTGCATGCGCGGTGATCGATGGCGCTTTATGCGTCGAACTCTTACCCCAGCGTTTACGCACGCCCGGATGCGTTCGTTTGCCGACGACTCACGGGTCTCAGTGAATAAATTCCTTGCCCAGTTAGATACGCGACTTAATGTGACGAAGACCTGTCGCGACCAATTGCCGAGTGTAGTCGTCGACGACACTTACGATCGAATGGCCGCCATTGCGCTGGATGTAATCAGTAAGACAGCGTTTCACATCGACGCGTTTGCCGTAGAAGAGAACAAGAAACAATTGAGCTTTCAGCCGAATCAACTCACGAAGAGCAATTGCAAAGATCAACAATTCAAGCAGCGCAGAGAACGTGAATTTTTGGATACAGTCAAGTTGGCCACTCGTTTAGGTTTCAATGCTGTCGTTGAGCTGATTGTGTGTTTCCCATTCCTCGATGCATTCCTCACATTTGTTTGCAATCATTTGATATTCGGCAATATTATCACCATTCTTTACAATCATTTGAATTATTTGATTGCTTCACCAGTATCGCACGAGTCAAGATCGACATCGATTGTATCAATATGCCAAGATTCAGAACCGATGCTGCAGCAATCGTCTAATGCTCATAGCAAGCGTATCGTTGACACTTTACTCGATTGCTATCGAACCAATCAAATTACGTTCTCAGAATTTGCAGGCAACGCGCTAGTGCTCGTGTTTGCCGGCTTTGAGACAACAGCCAACGCACTAACGTTCACCTTATGGCTGTTGGCTCGTCACACTGATATTCAACATAAATTACGCCAAGTATTGTTAGCCGCCGCCAACAACAACAACAACATTGATGACAATCCAACCAACCAGGAGATCAATCAGTTGCGTGAGCAGGTGATATTATCGTGTCAATACCTTGAGTGGTGCATCAATGAATCGCTACGACTGTATCCACCTGTGCCAGGCTTGGCGTGCCGCTCAGCATCACGCAACATCACGATAAACGAATTGCATATCGAGCAAAATGTCAACATTGTGCCGTCAGTGTACACCATACACCGTGACGAGCAGATTTGGGGTGCAGACGCGGCCGACTACAAGCCTGAACGCTTCGCAGGTCTCTCGTTGGCGCGCCTCAACTCGGCTGCGTTCATGCCGTTTGGTTTGGGTCCACGTAATTGTATCGGCAACAAATTGGCCATGAGCGAGCTGAAGCTAGTAATCTCCTCCATTTTGACAAGATATAAGATTGAAGCGTCCGATGAGACGCCTGTGAAGTTGGAACTTGTTGCACCCGTCAATATAACACTGACAACGAAGCAAAGGATTCCGCTCAGATTCATCAAATTGTAACTAACTCGACGAATGTTGATGCTCTCGATTGGCTCATTCTTATTTATAATGTCAAAAACAATAAAATTTAACGTTGATCTAAAATTTAATTATTCAACAACTCGAACATATTCAGTGTCTTTCTCAATAAACAATGAAATTAATATTGTTGATCATTTATGTGACACAGATCATTGGGATGCAATTCTAGCAGGAAAGTGCAAACAAACAAGTGTATTGTCTTGATGATCCAATAGTCGGAAAATGATCGATCCGCTGAGTAAGGGGTACGAGCTTTTGATTGGCAATTCAATGTTAAAATTGTACTTTGTGTTAGCTAACAGGGGACACTCGAACCCGTGATTGCCGCACGCTTCTTCCGGCCTCACCGGAAATGGTATCTTGAACGGCCCAATCATAGCTTGCATCCTGACTCGGACTGCAGCGATTCCAGTTTTGGTTGTGAAATCCAACGAGGCTTTGGTGTTGTTGCCACGCACAAACGGGCACGGCTCGTCGGTTCCGTCTTGTAGGCAATCATTGATCGTTACCGAGTTGATATCGACCAGCCAATTGTCATCTGTTTGGAACAAAATAATACAAATCGAATCGATTAGTTAATAGAAAATCAAGCTTATCAAACTGACGTCTGACTTGAGAAACTTTTGATGAAACTCACCACAGTGTTTGATATGAAATGAATGAGCGTTCAGTGCAAAGCTCGTTATGATTGCGAACTTTACTAACGACATTGGCACGTTCATGATTTATTGGATCTGCTTGTTCCAACGAAATTTTGCTCCAAAACAATGAGATCGGTTGCTCGATTGACAATTGACAAAATTGAACAACGCAATTATCATCTTTTATAGCAATCTGACACCAACGAATCGATCAGTACACATTGTTTTCGATTTCAGAATCGAAGGTCATTTCCAACATTCTATCTGAACACTAAGCATCATGCAGTTTGTAGTTGAATTGCCTCCCCTGAAACCTGATCGTCGAAAATGACAACGAATATTCGATCCAAGCTGAACGATGAATATTTTGATAAACAAGTTCGCTATGATCCGATGCCTTTGAACACGAAAACGGGAGTGATTAAACTATATCAATTAACATCACGACACAATGCGATGCTATCTCTACTATTTATTGTGATCGAATGTGAATATGATTCAATCTGTATACATGAAACAGATGAACTACGTCATATTAGAAAGAATTGATATGAAAGAACTGTTCCAGAGGACAGACATTTAGCATTCACAATACATATCGTCATTATGAATGGCTAATATTATCGCTATTTCTTGATTTGCGCGGGAAAATCGTAACATGCCACTGTTCTACCGTGGTTATCGATAAGTTTGAAGTTGATTTTACATTTCACTGACGGATAAGATTTCTTAAGTGGTAGGTCAAACTTGAAATTGTATTTCGTTCCGGGTATCAGCGGACAATTGAAACCATAATTGCCGCATGCTTCCTTGGGGTCCACGGGGAACGACAGCTTAAAAGGACCGACTTTCGCCTGAATCTTGACCTTCACGCTGTCGATTTTAGTTCTCGGCGTAAATGAGGCCGTAGCCGATATAGTTTGTCCTTGATGGATTGGGCACGGTGAATTTGTGCCATCCTCTCGACAATTGTTGATTGTCTTTGAATGAACATCCACAAGCCAATTGTTTGATTCACCTATTCAACGGATTTTTCAACGATAGGAAATTGATAAGCTACTGACGAACTGGCACAGATTTACTGCCTTTTATTTGAATTAAGAATAAAAAACCTACCACATTCACTGATCTGAAAAGAAAGAACACCAAGCACAAAGCTTGCCACTATGACAAGCTTCAATATTGTTGGTGCTGCTGCGAATCTCATTTTCAAGCTGTTGTTTGAAGTCGTCAAAATTTCCAATCTAATACAGTCACTATTCCAGTGAACTTGTGTTCCGTTCTTTTATATGATATTTGATTTCGGAAAAAAGTAATTTCTCAGTTATCTCATTATCCACGCACCCGAATGATGAAATCTCACTGTCGAATACTGAGCATGTATTTAATAGCACGCACAGTTTCACTCTTATCATGTAAAAAATCGGTTACGTCTATTTATCGAAGTTGTTATCATCATGTCAGTAACATGTGATGACGTGTGCTCACACAGACCCCATGGATGATTGTACTGACAGTCTAGTGTCCAAATAGCCGTTGAAGACCATCAATATCATAATTAGGGTGTCAGCACTATTGCGTTCATTGTCAACATGACAATGACACGGTGTTGAGCATTCAATCACATCGTGAGATGTCTACAATGAACGCTTCACAACTGACATCCTAATTATGGTGCCGGTAGCCTTAAACGCTACACGTTCAGACACGAGACTTGCGACTCAACACAATCCTCCATGGGGTCTTTGCGAGCACACGTAATCGCATGCTACGTACATGATGATAACAACCGCGATGTGATTGAATGATTAACATCGGCACGATGCTCAAATAATAGTATACAAAATATACAATCTCTCATGCACTAGTAAGGTGTGAGGAGGGAGAGACACGACACATCTACAGGCAGTGTTAACAACTTGTCGAGTTTTTATCACAGTCGTAGCGATACCAATAGAATAATAACTGCCTCTATTGCAAATAATTAATTTCGAAAAGCTTCCAAACAAATTATCTCATCAATCATTCAAAACAATAACACCAAGTGCTGAGATAAAAACACACTACAATGATGATAATGATAATCGTAATAATAGTATTGCCGATAGAAGGCTTGAAGCTAGTTAGCTAATGGCAGTGGTTTTCCGTTCAAGAGAAGTCATACAATGCAGAGTTATCATGAATCACTCGTCAGAAGTTTAGGCTGTCTGAAATTTAAAGTTGAGAGTTGCTGTTGTTGGTGTTTAATAAGGAACAGGCGGATAAATAAATTTGTAGCTTATTTTGCGCGGTTCATCGCTCCAAGCTGCGCACTTCTCGAATCCTAAAGCTATCGGTCTATACGAATGAGGTGAGTAATAACAAATGTAATGATAATGGTAATGGTGAGTATCAATTAGATTAGAGTCAATCTAGTTACCAGTTGATAATATAATTCAACATTCAGTTAAGAATGAGTATGAGACTTACTTGAACTTCTTGCACGTTTTCACTTGTTGCTCTTTAATGCATTGCAATTTCATGATGTTGAAATACACGTGCCCCAGTACGTCGGCCAATGTTGTGTTGGCTCCTTTGAGGCATTGATAAAAGTCAGCATCACACACACAGTTGGATCTTGGATAGGAGGAATGTTAAATTTAGTTAGACAAGGACACACTGATTACGTTTCAAAATGAATCAATGAGGAGAATAGTAATCAACTCACTTGGTATAGAGGGCAATGTTGTGCAAGCCATAGCCCTTTTTGAGTGGCTTCAATCGCATCGAACAATGATCGTGAGCACGACAACAAATATCGACATTCTTGCGCTCGCCCAAATCCGAATAGGACGACGCTAGGTCACCGAGGCCGCACCATTTGGTGCCGGGCAATACGCCACGCATTGTGGTAAGAACACGTGACACATCCAAGAGGCCTTCGTTTTCGTTCTCGTTCTCGTCGTGTAACGTGTTTGATTGGGCCACCTGTCGTTCGGCCAACTGGCGACACTCCACTATGGCCTCTTCGATGGTGTTGAAATCGACGCGTGTGGCGCGAGCCAGTGGCGGCGGTCCATCTGCTCGTGGTGGCCGTGTGGCGCCCATCAACGTGGGCCTCTTGTCGAGATCCCACATGTCGCATGCCACAAGAAAGTACTCGTGTCCGTTGATCAGACGCATGAAGGGCTCAGGGCGAGCCGAACGCCGCACACGCAAATGATAGCCGAGCCTGCGCCGACGACGTTGTGACGGCTGGTGCTTCTGCTGTAATTGAGTTTTTAGTGTAGCTAATTGACCAACAGTTTGACTCGAGCGCTCTCTCAATGGGATGTCACGTGGCGTGGATTGATCGCGAGATGCGATCAATGCATATGGCGGCCCCAATGAATTGTTGGCCATTTCGTAATCATCATCGTTGTTGCTGTTGTTATAATTAGTGTCGTTATTATAATTGTTGTTAGTGCTTTCAATGTTGTCCTTGTTGTTGTTGGTGATCATTGCTTGTGTGGGTCGATGCTGGTGATGATTGAACGGTCGTTGCTGGTCTGACGGTCGCGGCTCTGAGAAAGTAGGCGTAGCACGTCGAAACTCCAGCAACACAAGTGTTTTCTCGTGTGTTATGTAATTGCGAACAATATCGCCGTCATCCTGTCGCTCTATCAATGAAGACTCGTTGGCCAGCAATACATCGGATGCTTGAATTGAATTAATGGAGGCCAACTTCTGTGACAACGAACTCACATTTTGATAAACTTGAACACTCGAGGACTGATTTGACTCAAACTGGACAGGCTGATTGTGCGCCAGTGTGGACCCCTGTGGTGGCTGCTGCAAACAATGAAGCGCGCTTAAATGAAAACTGACAAATGTGAATATCAATGTGAACAAAAATTGTGACGAATGCGACCAATGTGGCGTCCAATCCGGTCGCAAATTAGAGCTCATCGCCGCTCGGTTTTACGTGAGTCGCTTCTCCACGTGAAGCTTTTGGTCGAGAACTCTTTCTTTCTTTTCTTCCAGGTAGTTGGTAATTTTGATTGATCGATTTTATGTGCAAATCTTAAACTAAATTTTAGCTAATTATTCTAATGATTCTGGATTTAAAATTTTCTCCGCGTTTGTCATTCAAATCGTAAAGGTTTTTGACAAATGATTGATTATTGTGCGTCTTTGATTACCCGATTTTCTAATTTAATGGTTCAAATTTTAATTTCTATGACATAATCAATAATTGCCTAATTTGACGAGTGTGAATAATGTCATTGTCATTACAATAACGTTTCTATATGACTGTTGAAACATCACATGATCAATCAAATCGTTTTTAGCACAAGCTGAAGAGTTGATTTCTTTGTTCGGCTTGAGCAATCATCGATCGATTCGCTCGCATAAGTTTGCTCTTACTGCGCGTGACAGTGTCAGTGTCGACAGATGTCAGGTGTCGAATATCAGATGTTGTGGCAATGTTTTTCTGTGAACCTGATGCTGTTTTCCTAATTTGTGTGTTGTTCCTAACGAAATTGAGTGGGTTGAGGGTTTTTTTTCTCGGTGTCGGTGTTGAATCGTATCATTCAAAACTCTCAACTCGTTCTTATCGATGGCTATGATCAATGCAACTTTATTTGACGATGACTAGTGGCTAATTCGTCGGCTAAGGGAAAACACTGACTCGACGGGATGCACTTGTGACTCACTGGCGACATCGACATGTCGTGATATGTGATTCTTGTTGCTGATTCATTAACTTGTGACGTTTCTTGTGGTGCATAGCGTCCGTTGTGTGGTGCTCGTGGCACGGCCTCACGTGGCCGTCACGTAGTGGTTGTCAAGTAAGTATTGTATTCATCCAACAATAGTCTTCAGCAATATTAATGGCTCAATGAAGCAATATAGTGATGGAGTTATTGACAAACAGCAAAGACAATGGCAACAACAGCAATTATAACAATAAACGTAGACAGTTATAACAATAATCTATGTCGACGTCGATGTCGATTTAACCAACTGTTGGCTGGCGCGACTGTTTGCTCGCGCAGAGTGTTACTGGTATTCACAATGCCAACACCTGTTGCAGTCGCTATCTCTAGTTGGCTGCAACGACATTAGCTGACTAACAAACGCCTTTCGCTATGCGATACAATGATCATTGCAGCCAATATTACTATAGCAGTTTGACGGACGCTAACAAGAGAGCTAATATTTCTCACTATAGCTCTGTAACAGAGTGTAACATCAACAAATGCCAAGCAAAGATGTTAGCCGACACCAAGATTGAATATAACTATAGATATATGCTATCTTAGCTCCAACTAGGTGCAAGTTATACGTGAGCTAAGAGAAGCTAGTGAATGAGTTGCAAAGTGACTCGCTCATTCAGCTTTCTAGGTGATGATGATCTCGTGCCTGCCTGCTTGCCTGCGTTTGCGTGGCCGGTGACCATTCGACGATGATGCTTGACGTTACTGTTGATACTCAGTTAATGCTGATATACCTAGATGTTAGTTTCCTGCCGGCAACTGGTCTCGCCGCGTCTCTTCTCTTCTCATCGGCCTAGCTGCAGGTGCAACATTGGCAAGCCAATAGCGCCAATTGCACTACTAACTCGGTCGCCGTTCGTGCTATGTCGCTTAGCTTCGTTTCCCAACCCTCTGAATCTTTTCCAGCTTTCTAGCTTGATTGTTCAGGATTTCTTCTATGTAGCTTCGGCTATTTCCAGCTTCGAGTAGAATTTACGCTGCTACCGCTAAATTTGTTCAATTTCAGGTAGGTTCGAATGAGTTTGCTTGCTGCCGTGACAAGTGTTGGTCGTCACTCAGTGACTCGTCATATAACGCGCTCATCATTTATTTCTTTCATTCTCAAAGTAAGCTCATTGATGTCGTGGGACATATCATCGTCATCACCGTTCAATCAAGGCCCGTGTGAATGTTGCCGTAACTGTAGTGTACCCGGACAGAAGGACGTTTTAGGTAGACGCCCACAATTAGCGTGGCATCAGTCGTCAAGTTTCCAAGCTTCGACAAACACACAAACAGTTGTCAGGTTCACAGCTGAGAGAGGATTAGTCAAGAGAAAAACAGTTACTTTTTTCCCTCTTTATTGCTTCATCACACACACACACACACACACACTGCTTAACATCAGCAAATCTATACGTCAGAATATTGCCGTTTTGCCATTTTGTTAGCTACTCTGACCATCCATTCGACTCGCTGTCTGCCTGCTCAATTCCTGTAAGCTCGTTTCAGTTCGAACACTCGGTTTGAGCTAATAAGTGCCACTTGCTCATCCATTCACTCTTCGACTTTCAGGTTAGCTTGCTAACCGGCTAGATAAATAGTCGGTCTCTAGGAGTCAATGGTGTAACTGTTTCTGAGTAAACAATAGTGGCTTTAATCTGTATGAACTCAACTGTCGTGCTATCACCGGCAATGATTTTGAATCTCGTCTGATCGAACGATCTTTTTGATTCAATATTTTCCTCGTTTTCTATTGTTTCCATCTAATTTGTTTGTTGCTATTGTTGCTGCTTGATTGGTTGCCAAATTATTTTCATTTTTATTGTTACAATCTAACACTGAAATTTGTTGCGCCATCAATTGTCACCACGGAAGAAGGTTGTCACCACAAATGTCGCTTAATGTTGTTAACTATTCGTTTGTCTAATTGCTGAGCTGCGGAATATAATCGAAGGTGACATATGATAAGCACATAAAATTACTACCGAGTGAATAGAGTTGATATTCATGACTCTAAAACTGAAGCTGGAACATGAATTTTGTTTGCTTAGTTGTGCAGTATCTGGCTGTATCGTAGTGCGGCATGTTGACAGGTAAATGCCGCAGTAATTACTTGCCGTGGCAATAACTTAATGACTAGAATGCCAACTGCTGCTTTTTTGCTTCTGTTGCTGTTCGCTTCATTGGTGTCCTTGACTTTCACCTTTGATTCTGTTCAATTTTTAATTGGGATTGATACACTTGACTTGTTGATCAGATTCCTGTTTACGAATGTTTCATGATTTCAAGGAACTTCTATGAAATGTATCTCTTTAAAATGAACATGATTTAAGCGATTCGACTTGAACCATTGCTGTTAGTGTTGGTGCAAGTGATACCACTAGCTTAAATATTCTCATGTTCTAGGTTTTGTTGGCCAGATATGAAACAAAATGCTGTGAACCTATCTAAACAAGCGACATGAATACAATGTTGCTGATTGCAGCTCCTTTTTTAACTTTCCATCTAATGAATTATAACTCAAGACCGTCTCGACATTGCCAAGTCTTCCTTGCCACGGAAGTGCTACATTTAAACTGAATGACGCCTCCTGATTTCCACTTTTCAACTCATTCATTGGAAAGTTGCTTCACACTTGCACATACAATTTTTCTGCAAGTGCAAGTCTTCAGCGATACTTTAGAAGAAAAACGCTTATTTATAAATATTCTCGATATACTGACTGAGTAGGGAGGGAGAGAGAGAGAGAGAGAGCGAGCGAAAGAAACTGATCTGAATCAGAACCAGATAACGCATTGTCAGTCTCGTGTAAATAATGCTGCTTGAGATGTTTCTTAGATTGTTTGCCTCAGGCCACAGGTGACATGAACCTCATCAATGTACACACGTTCATTCACCTACGCTTGTCATCATGCATCATTCTATTAAGGCGTTTATTCACCTCTAACATTGAGGAAAGGGAAAGAAGATTGGCAGACAGGATCTCTCCTCATTCGCCACTTGTTTGACTGGCACCTGTTGCAGTTGAACAGGCACTGATTGTGTAACGTACAATCGGTGGTATAAGCCGCATTGTGATGGTGAACTCTGAGAACGCTAACTAATACATATACCCAACTGATTGTGTGTGTGTGTGTGTAAAAGTGAACAATTCTCAATGTAAAATACGAAAATTAAGCGCGAAGCATCGTGTTAGATTTTGTGTGATCATCTTTGATGAAAGTGAGTGCGAAAGAGTACATAAGTTGCTGCAACTTTGATAATGCTGATAGCCATGAGTAGTGGCAACAACGACAACCAGTTTGTTCCATAGCTGATCACGATTCACAGCCATTGAATAGTGTTAATGCTGTTGCTGTCGCTATTTCTTAAAGTTTAGTTTAGTATGGCCACACTGATCGACCGAGTCGCGAAGTGAGAATGACAACGGCGAAAGTGATGATTGAAAGAAAGAACTAGTGAAGGATTATCTAACAAAGGCAAAGACGGCAACTCAATAGGATCAGCAACAACTACGTCAAAGATTAGGTTTGTTCACTTGACACCAGCTCGACATTTGCACTGATCAAATTTGCATTTTGCATGCATTATGTCACTTGATTGTTGCACTGAAAAATCTTCGCAAATCAACCCCGCCTAACAAGCGAGCGCTTTCCCTACTGCATCACAATAACTAGTAAATAATGCTGTAAAATTGGTATCACCAAATTCAGAAGCCATGCCAACTTAGCACTTGCGATTATGCCGATTGAAGTCTGATACTTTTCGGCCATCAACGCGAATCTGTAAGATGGTTTCATTCAGGAAATCAGAGAGGAAATAGCATTCCATGAATGACTGTCTATCAGTAATAAAACTATTGAGTCAAGCTCGCTTATGTTATGATTGACGAAAAGGTGTTATCGTCACTTGAATATTTTGAAGATCTTCTACAAGATAGACGATATTTATTTATCGTTGCAGAATCTTTTTCTTTCCGTCTAGACGCTTCGGTCTAGAAAGACAGAACCGTCTTTCTGGTGACCGTTCGGTATTGCCATACAGGATTAAACGGGGATGGGTCAGAATAATTCGTCTATCGATATTAACCAGTGCTGTGTTTAGAGATCGTTCGAACTGGGTTTGATTTGCAATGTGAATTTGGGTTCGTTGTTCAATGCCGGTAGCGGACAGCAGGATAGCATACTGACCGGACGAGAGTCAGTTCCGAGTGTTATGACGGTTTTTTTGGTTCCCTCACGTGTTGATATCCACAGGTCAAATGTTAGATAAAATAGCTCAGGTTGACAGTGCTTGAGTCGAAGTTTCTTCAGCAGCATTTGTATGACTTGCATACAAGTGGCGTGCTTGTCAATAGATAGAGTGACATATTCAACATGATGACCGATTTGTTGCAACGTTTGAGTAAAGATTTTTATAACCGTTTTGGGAACTATGGTGGCAAGTTTTTGGGGTGATGCCGGTACGCTTGAAAAGCTGTGTGACGATCGATGAACAACAGGTCCAATATTGTTGTGATCAGTGTCAGAAAAATAACGCACAAAAGGCGGGGGCGTTTGCAATACCGGGCTAATAGGTTTCACGGGGTGTCGATCATGTAATTGTTCGAATTGTTCGCCATTACGATTTGCAGTTTCATGACGATCTAATGTTTCTAGAGTCTTTGGTGTTAAGTCTGAATGGTGATTGACGATAGTATCAGTACAATTGTTTTGACCAGAATAATCTTGTGAGAGCAGCAGAGACAAATGGGCTTCCTCTTCGTGGCTAAATATGGGTCGTGACAGAGCCTGGTGCCGTAAGAGTCGAGCTCGACGTCGATGCCGGATTGGAGGAACTGGAGGTACAATATCGAGAGTGTCTGTTGTCTCCAAGATAGTGTTATTGTTGTTGAGGTCGCTAAGGGCAGGTTCACGGTGTACAATTGTTCGTTGTGTTGGATAATTTAAAGCAACTGGTGGATCACAAAATACGCTTGTCGGCGATGATGACGCTGAAGAACTTGCTAGTGAAAATGGACCGGGTGATTGAGTGGATGGCGGCAATTGTGAGGCTGATCCTAGGACACCGGGGCCAATATATTGTTGCTGACAAGGTGGTGCAAACAAAAATGGTGACGGCGACAACGATTCTGGCGGTGTCCTCTGTGAGAATTGTCGATTTATCGTGTGTTTCAACATAGTCGATGATCTATTGGGGCGACAGCGTTAATTTGCTGTACTTGATATCGGATGAAAAAATAATTACAGTAATAATTTTTCTTAGGTATAATGCGTATACGTGTCTAAGTGAGTGTGAGTGTTCATGAGTGTGTATGGCTAACTTGTGTAAGTGGCGAGTAAATAAGTGAATTTTGTTGATTGCAATTATGGTTTATGTATAAGCAAAATATATATGAATGTATAGAAAACAAGATATAGCTTTTTGATTAGAGCACACTGACACTGCACTAATGCAATCGCGCCATCATTAACGACGACGTTGACGAACACGACCAGTGGTATATGCCTAATGTGATGCTCTATCTTGTTTTGAGTGGCAGCTGGCTAGATTGAGACAGATTTACAGTCTCATTTGGCGCTGTTGTTCTAATTGTCAGATGAAGGTGTGCTCAGCTCATCAAGATGTGACTCGATGTCGTCCTCGCCCAACCTGATGTAGCTGTTGTGGTTGTTGTTTTAGTTGTTCTAGTAACAGTAATAGTAATAGTTGTCGCTTATGCTTATGCTTTTGTCGTTGCCGTAGGTGACCGGCTACACAATCCATGTTTTGTCCTCTTTTCAATTTCACTCCATCTCTTTTGTCGGTTCAGCACATCATTTGTGAGCATATGTGATGCCAGGTTGTGTGTGTTTATTTTTGTGGATATTTGCTATTGTCAACTCATTGGCACAACGACAAACTCCTAAGAATGATGTTATGTGCTATTTCTAACAGTTTTAATAGTGCATGTCGCCTGGCAGCCTGGCCGATAATATTAATAGTATAAAGACTTGTGTTCACACTGACTCTAATGTTGTCGTTGTATTTGCCAATTCTCTGTGCACAATCTAATGTAGGAAATAACGGCACACAAGGAGAAATAATAATAATAATATTGAATAATAAAAAAAATGGAGATACAATTTGTCATTCGAGCCGGTCGAAGGGATCAGTGAATGGTCGATGACACGAATCACATAGACTGGTGCTGACGAATGCACAGTTCAGTTCAGTACGAGGGCGAAAACAAGGCGAAGAACTGTGCGAATCAAATCGAACCAAGCTCTCAACCAGTGACAAGCGCTGTGTACACACGTACAACGCTGACGAGCACGCTCTGCATGTGTGCCTGTCTCTTTTATTTATCTGAAATCAGTTGCTTCTGCCTTTACGCGAGTAGCGTGACTTTGCCCATGGACTTTTTCCATC
The DNA here is from genome assembly GCA_019968535.1 of Fragariocoptes setiger. Taxonomy (NCBI): domain Eukaryota; kingdom Metazoa; phylum Arthropoda; class Arachnida; order Trombidiformes; family Phytoptidae; genus Fragariocoptes; species Fragariocoptes setiger. Next base: position 127,529 of record JAIFTH010000007.1, on the reverse strand, counting down.
ATGGTCAACTAAGGCGACTGATTTATTGCCAAATTTTTTGCCTTGTAAATGGTCCAACACACATGTGATTTGTAGCGCTTTGTTGGGACATAAAAATTTGTTCATCTGATGATGCTCTCTTTCTTTTGGTGCAACGTATATTTTAACACCACACAGCTGCAATCACAAAATCAACAAAAAATACTATGATGGTATTTTTTGCGTGCATTGACCATTTGGGTTCTCAAACCCAACAGCTTTAAATGAGTAAAATAAGAGCGCTGTCATGTTGGTGAGTCAAAAAGATGTACATTGGGTGCAACAAAAACTGTGCAACAACATGTGCATCACATGGTACAGACAAAGAAAGCTCAAAAACACATTGCGTGCGCGTGAAATCGCAATGCAATTTCACAATACAGCATCGACATTTGTTGCACACAAATGCATAGACACACGTTCGCGAACGAATAACTTGAACAACGTGCACGCTGAGTGAGCAGCACAGTCGTGTTATACGATCACAACAACAAGTGTAATAACTTGCTCTTGTTCACACGCACGAACGTGTTGGCTACTACACAATGGCACATTGGCAATCCCATTGGTAGTTGGCCTTACATTTTACAGCTGCATGCGGGATAGCAAAATGGCCAAGTTGAATCTACCACGAGCAATATCGACAAGCACTCTGACCACTGACCATTGGGTGTCATTGCACGATAGATTCATCAAACCGAGCGAGTGTGTGATGTTGCTGCCCCCATTACAGAAATTTCTGTCAATTTACGAACAATCACATGCTGCTGGCTATGCACGAGACGCACAATTATCGCTCTGATAAATTCATTCATATGTACGCTCACACCAGTGAAGGGCGATAGTACTAATCAAGTCTTCTATCGACTGGAGATATGAGTTGTGAGAGAGAATAACATCACAATTATCTACTCCTAGCTCTTCCTGTTTGCCCTCAACTCAATTCAAGCGTATCTATCATGACGAATCAACATCTCGGCACCAAACTCCGATAAATTCAATAGAGCTTACTAAACGATCAACAAGATACACTGTCCTCATAATTGAGACGAAAAGTGTGCAAAAAACGAGATGGTAAACTAAATCTAACCATCTGAATATGTCACACATGTTAGTCCGCTGAGTGATTTGTTGTTGTCTGTATTTGCCTTTGACAGCAAATAATATCAATTGAGTCAGCGATTGAGTTGTCTCTGATGTTGCCATTAGATTTTATTCAATGTATGGTCGGCCATCACTAGTAGCTCCGAGCAACTTTATCATTCTGCCAAACTCACAGTTGATCGATTCAACGAACAAACGAAAAAGTTTGAGCGTGGGCTTTCCATCGCTTTCTTTATTTCTGTGCTGACTTTTTTTAGAGTCGTGCGACGTTTAACTGCAGTCAAGGTCCTAATGCTTAACTGCCAGAGTGAAAGAATGACGCACGCACTTATATTGCCAGCGCACGTTGAACGGCGTTTACGTCCGTTAAAATCTTTGATGTTATTCTCGTTCATTGAATGTATCCGATTGGAACATTTCCCCTGGCCAGGGACATCAAATCATTACATCTTTTCTTTGGTTTAGAAATATATTACTATATAATCTGGACACAATTTGCCTCCTGTGGGCATTCGTATATACGTATATATATATATATATTCGATTCATCATATCATCAATATTTGACTATTCACGAATAATTTGACATGCATCGAGCAACATCTGTTTTGGGCACAGTGCCCATTGCTCGGGCGCTTCCTAGAATCATATTCCTCACTCTGGTCCTCATATTACTAGCCTCGAATCCTATCGATTCCGCACCTGCAATGCAATCAGAAACACAAATACAATTTCATTTACACAGACATCAGGTATCAATCTGGGATCATGAGAATAAGACACACGTATTTATTTTCAATGGAACCGATAGAATTGTTGGCAGTGACGTATTGTTGCCGTTCGAGTCACTTTCAACCCAAGAAATTGCCAAGTGTGACGGCTATTATGCCTGTCGCTTGGTTGATGGACATTTTGTCACGGGATATGATTACGTCCACCCTGATAATATCGACTTCGACGTGCTTCTCTACCGGGAGAGGCAAACTAAAAAGGAGAGCGATTCAGTTTGTGAAAATGGCGGCCGAACAGCTTACGTTTATCTATCATGCAACACTCATTATAACCCTCCATTTCATCGCCACGTCAGTGAATGTTTCGACACATTTGAGTGGCACAGCCCTATCAAATGCAATGACTCCAAATCAATAACAAATGAGAGCCCATGTTACGTATACGACTCTCAAGGTCGGCTTCGTGATCTAACGCCTCTAATCCGTTCGGATGGTACCAGTCATAAAGTAGATACGTCAGCGTTTGGAAATTCTGTTCGTGATTTTTACATCAACGTATGCAATGAGGCTGAAAACAAGTGTGGCCCATTGGTGACTGGGTGCTTCACCGACACTGAGGAACGTCAAAACGTGGAAATTGGTCATGTCAATTCAACCGAGGACTTGAAATGGGATTCTGCCGGTGATTACATTACTCTTTCATATGAAGGTCATTTTGAGCCTTCAGTCACTGGAGTAGATAAACGCCGCAAAACCAATGTAAGGTTCATTTGTCCTAAGAAGCATGCTCCCGCTCAGAAACCTAAACTAGTACAATTCAACAAAACTTATAGTCTAGTAGAGTGGCAAACTGCTTACGCCTGTCCACACGAAAGTACCAAGACGCACGCAGTCGATTGTCAAATCAATTCGCTAGGAGTTACGGTAAACCTCAAAGATCTTTCGCTCAATCAAGACAAAGTTCTCGTCGAGGGTATTAATATCAGTGGAACTAAACACAAAATGTTAATCGGTATCTGTTCAGGACTTAAAAATGATCGTTGTGGACCTAAATCAACTGCCGCTTGTTTGATATCTGAAACAGCCGGTACTCAAACGCCAGTAGGCAGTGTCGCTGAAGGAACCATACGATTGGAAGACACCATGGTTGTGCTGGAATATGTGGGTACAGAAGTGTGTCATTCTGATTCGCACTATGCTGAACCTAAGAACAAATCTATGCGTTTCTCGAAAATGATAAGCACCAGAATTGAGTATAGTTGCGATCCTCGTGCCGAAGACATTCCAACACCAACATTCGTCGGTTTTAGAGATTGCACTTATATATTCTCATGGCCATCCAAGCACTTGTGTCGAGAGATTGCCCTTGAGCACGAATGCGAAGTCAAAGTCAATGAAACTTATTCTGTCGATCTACGTGCTCTTTATCGGGACGGCAGTGAAGCGCCTTGGAAAGTCACTCAAGCTTCGAACCATATGGTTCTTGGTGATATCAGACTCAATGTGTGTGGACTGTTGCAGCACAAAGATTACGAACATGAATGTGACTACTCATCTTCTATATGCTTGGTCAATCCTAGTCAACGTGCTGCCAACGCGACAGCGGCTAGCTTTAATAAGACGTCGACAACTACGTCCTCGATTAATCTGGGCATCTACGACGAGGCTAAATTTGACACAAAGACAAACAAAATCAAATTATTGTATACCGATGGGACACCGCTCAACATATCAGACCCTAAGTCACCACGTCGCAACACTATTGTCGATCTAGAATGTGGCGAAGATTCAAATTCGACACCAAAACTCGTCTCTACCGATATAGGACTAAATTTAACCCAGATGACTTGGAAAACTCCGGTGGCGTGCTTTACAAAAACAGCCACACCAAAGTCACCTAAGAAACCGATAGTCCCACAAGTCAAAGGAGACAAAGTGAAACCGTCCACTGATCGCGCGCAAATACACACCACATCGACCAAATCATCATTAACTTTGGCACCAACAACTACTGCAAAGTCTCCGAGCAATACAGGTTCATCTGAGAAGATTCCATTTAGTGCCGGACATGAATTGCATGGAGAAACTCATAGGGAGGCTGAAATCATCACCAACAAGCACTCTAAAGCTCTAGAAGACAATCATGATACTGAGCAACACGTGCTACCAGTCAAGGCATCACAGCCAATCAGAGTAACCGTGGAACCCATCGATGTTATTGACGAACGATCGCATAGATTCTTAATGGTTTCCATGATAATATTTCTGTTTGTGTCGTGCAGTATTGTTGTGTTCTTGATCCACAATAAGACCAGAATTCCACGTAGTTTGCGAGAATTAAGGATGAACCGTGAGCATAGTGGTGAGCAATTCTCGTACCGTCGTGTGCTGGAGAATCCTGACCTTTGATAGCTTTATATGAGCATCATCATATGGTATATGATAGGCGGCGACCACGCGCGTTGATAAGTCATCGGTTAAAAAACTTTGCTAAGGCTAACGTCCTGATCTCTGATATCTGTTTGATGGCGGCAATTTCATTGCTTGCTCAAATCTATCCTCGTTGGCTAGTGTTTCGTGTAAGTGATATCCGAGTGTGTGTGTGATGAATGGATCGTTAATAAAAGCAAATTAATGTGTAGTTTCAAGAATAACACAATTCACCGTTGAGTGTTGTGTGTCTAGAGTTGCGTTGGTTGTTTTTATTCCATTGACGCATTGCACCGCAATACATCAATACTGCGGTGAGGTGAAATTAATGAGTTTAATGCTGCTAGATTTTATACTTGTCAGTCAACCAAGCAGAGAACGATTTTTCGATGTAAATATCTACTTTTATCATAAGTTGTTTATAAATTTATTGTCAATATATCTTAGAGGATCAACAAATTTCCATTCAAACGTGGAAACAACTCTCTGTGACGTCGATTTGATTGCAACGCGGCTCCATCAGACAACCTTCCACACAACATTCATGCATCCGATGCATCACCATGAGACTAAATAAATCAAGAGCCAAGTCGAATGTGCCAGCACCAAAGCATACGCAGAATATTGTCACGAGTCAATGTACAAACAAATGCCGATCCTCAGCTAGCGTAGCGGCTTCGATCATCAAGATTAGAATTCCTCTAAAAACGGATGAAACTTTTTAGTTTAGTTTTATCTCGTGCGTCGCCAGGCCGCCGCTGCCGCGTAAAAAGATTTCATCAGATGACGTTATAGAGAAATGTCCTCTTGCACTTTTTAACGACTGATTTCAAGAGTTGCAATCAATAATGATAACGCGAAGCATGGCGCTCGAGCAGAGAATCACTGAGTTGAAAGGCACTAGGTTGGCTATGAACGCTCGTGCTCGACGACAGTTCCATCGTCAGCAAGTGATTATCGGAGTCTCGATCATAAACGAAGCCATCAACATTAGCAATCAAAGCGAAAGCCAGAAATGCTTGAGCAGCAACAAAAGCAGCTGAAAAACAACACATAACTCTGCCGGCGTCATCATACAGCCATATGTTTTTGGTGCATCTTCCTGTCTGTCCGCTCGTGTGTCGTCCGCTCGTCGTTTACTGTGCTGCTGTGCATTGAGCTTGTCAGTAGAGCGAGCTGTTCACTAGCCGTGTTTAGAGATAGGCCAGGCGGAGCAGAGCATGCTAATAGAAGACGAGCAGATTGCTGTGAAAATGATCATGATCATCATGATCGCACAGGCTTCCACGAGCTTTTAGAAGCTTGGGTAGAATATAAGATGGTCGTAGTTAACGTGGTTGTTGTGATTGCTGTGGTTGTTGCAATTTCTGTGAAGCTGAATGCGATTGATGTTGATGTAGAATTGCCGACGCAAAGTAGCATTAGCATCCACTACAACAACAACCACAACCACCGTAGACAAGGCAACGCATTGGATGCGGGCTATGACGACTGGTATGCTGGCGCAGCTTTGAAAGTTTGTTTAGAAACGTAGCGTTATGGCTTCAAGTGACATTCCTGCTCGTTCTTTTGCACTCACTGATTCTCTCAGTGACGCAGATTGTGCGCGACTCACTCACACGCACTGACCGAGCGGCGCGCATTTCTTTCTGACAAACATTCGAACAAATATTCGATACGCAAACTTAACTTTAATATTCATTGATTTTCCACATGCGCATTCCAATGGATGTACAGTCATACAGTTTTAAACGAACAAACACAGCAGTAGCACCAGCAGCAACAGTTGACCACTCAAACAAACAGACAGACGAATACATTAGCGGTTCGCATTTGCGCATACACACAAACCCAGTTTGTTTGGAATTCTTCAACACAACATTATTTGTTAAGAGAGAAAATTGAGCGAAGAATACCATCATCAGTTTAACTTTGATCAGACACCCGAACAGTCGTAGTTTTTCATTGGAAACAATAAAAGTTATACCGATATAGTAACAACACCAAGATCAAATCAATAACAATTAAATTCACACCAGAGAAGATTAAAACAACATCAACAGCAACAGCAACAGCAACACCAACAACATGTTCCATTCAAAGAGTACCTTTTTGGCGCTACTAGTGTTGGCCTCACTTGGACTTTGCAGATCGCATTCTGTCAACGAACAATTTGTTGACACCCAGCCACAAACTACTTGCCCAGAGCCCAGCAACGAACTTTTCGAGATCAGCAATGAAGATCGTGAATTACGCGACTTTGTTCAGATGCACATCAAATCCGATTTCAATCAAATCGAAACTATTGAAGATGGAAATAGATTCTTCGATCGCTTGCGTTTGTTATTCCGACGCAATTTGATCAGCACTGCCTTTGCACGTAACGAAATGCGTGATTTGCACAACTTCTTGGGACTCGAGTCAACAATTACTCTGCTACGATTCGACAATCGTCCATTCTTAAATGTCAATGACGATCGTCTTGATACTTTGCAAACCTACGCTGCCGAACATGAAGTAGCGCGCAAAATCTTCGGCAAGATCATCAAGAAAATGATCGATGTTCGTAACGAAGCGGCCAGCAAAAAGGCACGTGGCTCTGACGGCGCAGGTGTGGCACGTGAACCTCCGTCGTTCTGGCAAAATGTGTGGTGCAAACTATCTTCATCATGTTCTGAAAATTCGTCCTAATTGAGCATCCCAATGTAATGTAAATCTAAGCGAGCATCAAATAAAAACACGCACAATTACTAAACAGCTAAATAAATGTGCACGCACAATAGATGTGTACACAATGACTTTTTGGATCATTTTTGTCTCATCAACAATATTACGGCGTTTATACGAAGTACAAATATTGATTTAGTCTAGATAACTTTTTCGGCCAGCACACATGTGTGATCGACTCCGAGGGCAACTTTGAGTGCTTGCGATGCTTGCAACTGTATGTGCCAGGGAAAGTATTGATCACGGTGACTAGATAAACCCAAGCATCCGTAACGATTCTTGCCCCACATGTAGAGATTGCCCTTATTAGTAAGAGCAGCCATATGTGAGAGACTGGCATAGATCTTGGCGACTTTCACATCGGGTGTGGCCGAAGTTGAGCCAAATAATGAGCTTGGAAGTCCGCTTGGATAACTTAGATGATCAACATTTGGTCCACGACCTAATATTCCAAATCCCCAAACGAAAACTCTGCCCGATGATGTGAGAAACGCGCACATGGTACCGCCTGCAGCTATGTCTATAATTTTGTCTGTGGGATCAGCTTTAAGCTTGAGGTTTTTTGGTACATTGAACTGTTGAGAATCATCATTTAACAAGGATTTGAATTGAGCATATTCCGAATTACCCCATCCAAACAGATCGCCATCCTCACTTAGAGCCAGAACAGTGTCTCCGTATGATGAGACCTTTGCGATTCTTACGCCCTCGATGTCGCCTTTCACCTGAGCAGGTATGTCTTGAACTCCATAGTGTCCTAGACCTGTTTGGCCATCGGCACCCCAACCACACGAGTACACCTTTCGACTTTCGGTGATAAATAACGTGTGATCCTGTCCACATGTGACTTCGACTATCTTTTCAGGGATGCTCTCGTGCACGGGATGCACTTTTTTGCTTCCAAAGTAGGATTCTTTTTCAATTACAATGCGACCGCACTGTCCGAGAGCATTGTTTCCGATTGTATATGCCTCTCCACTCTCGGAGAGCAACACTGAATGAGATCTACCACATGCTACTCTTGTGAAAGGGGTATTAGTTTGAATTTTGATGGGCGATGGCGTTGCAACAATCTCGAGGGGTAAACCTGGATCACCTCTGTGAAAGCCAATCTGCGAGCGATCGTTAAGACCGAACCCGAAAGCAGTGTAGTCAGTATCGACAGCTCTGCCGGCGATAATGCTGAATCCGTAACCACAACCAACATCATAAATTTGGTTTAATCGATCCGATGTATACAATCTTTTGGGCCGTTTAGCTTGCATCTTCGAGCACTCGGATTCTGATGCATTTGGTTTGTAAAACTTTTCCAATCCAAGAGCTCCGTAGGCGCCTAACCCGAACACATAAACTAGCCTGACTTTTCTCATTGGTTCCATGACAAACTTTGAGTGGACTGTCAAATACTGACGATATCATGAATCGAATGCATATATGGAAATAATAACAATGCCCACAATAGGCTTGGTATGTCCAGGTTAATAGTAATATATTTTTTGATCAAAGTAAAGATTTTATAATGCAATGTCTCAATGGCTCAATCAAAACATATCGAGAAAAACATGAAACATTTTGACGCACGTGAACATAGGTCCAGCGGCTGTTGTTTATGTTCGTCCGGCTCCAGCATGCGCCTCTTTCACTCTGGCAGTTAAGCATTAGGACCTTGACTGCAGTTAAACGTCGCACGACTCTAAAAAAAGTCAGCACAGAAATAAAGAAAGCGATGGAAAGCCCACGCTCAAACTTTTTCGTTTGTTCGTTGAATCGATCAACTGTGAGTTTGGCAGAATGATAAAGTTGCTCGGAGCTACTAGTGATGGCCGACCATACATTGAATAAAATCTAATGGCAACATCAGAGACAACTCAATCGCTGACTCAATTGATATTATTTGCTGTCAAAGGCAAATACAGACAACAACAAATCACTCAGCGGACTAACATGTGTGACATATTCAGATGGTTAGATTTAGTTTACCATCTCGTTTTTTGCACACTTTTCGTCTCAATAATGAGGATTCTGATTATTGGGCAATCGCAAACCCTATGTCAATTGTCTATTTGTTTGTGTGTGGACTTGTTGCACTCTCAACTCTTGTTGTGGCCAGCAAAAGTATTAAGTAATCCTCTTTCTTTGTTTGAGAATAATTTTTATTTTCGCTCTTCATATCTATATCTTCAGCCCTCTTTGTTGATGATTGCCAACTTTGATGTTCAAAGTCGACCCTCACTATATTCTCATTATTGTTATTAAACTACGTTCGCCATTTGAACATGAACGTATTGCGCTGTGCACGTGCAAGCTTAACCTGAGACACTTTTGGAACATTATCAGTTACTTCCAAATCACTGCTCATTGTTAGTTCATCAGTCGAAATTCATTTACGAATCAGTCAAATCTGAGGGAAGCCCAAAGAAACTCAATAAATCTATTATTCATGATTCAGTCAAGCAAATAGAATTAAGAATAATTTGCCGGCAAAAGAACTTATCACCTAAATTCCAAATCTACATACGAATGCAAGGAGTTCGCGCAAACACAGCTGTAGTACCACATCATTAAGCCCTGCAAATTGTGAAACATCAGGACCCAATAAATTTGTATGGAAGTCTTTATTATCTTTATTTAAGGCAAGCTACAGTCGCCATGAGAATAACATCATTCAGATTGAGATGAATTTTAAGTTTGTTAAAAATTGCGTGATGTGCCCGATCAAGTCGATACTGTCAATATTTGATCAATGTATAATTGATATATCATTCCTATGGGAATAATAATAATGATATAAAGTAAATGCAGAGTTAATTTGAGTTCGGCGTTTCAGTTTGAGCATCTTTAGATTGAGCAGCACTGGATGGGGCGTTTGTTGTGTCACCAGAACTTGGCTCGCGGGATTTCAAATACTTTCTTGTAGGCTTGACCAAGTTGTTGGCGATCAAGCTATGACAAGTATCAATAATCGACTGCTCGACGGGAATGGGCTCAATCCCCAATTCCTCGATCATGCGTTTGTTACTGAGTTTGAACTCTCGCCCGAGTCGTGGAACAACCATGACGGTGGAACGATCGAAGAAGCTGCCCAACCATACTAATGTATTAGGTACGACTACCGAGGGAACCCAATATCCGAGCGGTTTGAATTCTTTAGCAATTATAGCTGCTAGCTCTTTCATCCATTTGCAGTCAGAGAACAGCAGGTATCGTTTGCCAACGACTCCCGGTAATTTGAGGGCTTTAACGTGTGCTAGGGCTACGTCTCGAACATCAGTGAAAGGTAGGTGAAGACGGGGTATAGCGGGAGACGACTTATCCTGTGTAGAGAATAGACATTTTTTGATAATGGTTGTTAGATAATAGTAAAATTAGAGTAGAAGAATTCAACAAGTAATGGCTTCAGTGGTTAGTACATCATAATTACATTGACGATTCAGGAATCGAATTGAATGACAGGTTATCGCCATTAAAAACTAACCACTTGTCTATGGACAACAGAGATATGGTACTTACAAGCATGCGTTTGATACCGATGAGAGATGAGGATAGACGATCAGTTATCATTGGTCCTATTATGTAAGACGGATTCATGACGGTCAATTCAAGTTTTTTCTTTCCATCAGTTGGATCAGGCAACTCTTCAACAAATTTCATGGCTGCCTTTTCAGCGAGAATCTTGCTGCGACTGTATGGTTCGACTTCATCCGGATCAACCCAATCTTCTTCGTTGTATACTTTGTTTGGATCTGAGTCTGGACCCAACAGTTTGACGTCGTGAACAGCTGCCAATGAGCTAGTGAGGACAACTCTCTTGGCAGTACCCGAGTCGGCCGCAGCTTTAAGGACAGCTAATGTTCCATCAACAGCCGGTGCGATTAGCTCGTCAGCGTGGGACGGTACTTCGAGTGGAAAAGGTGAGGCCACATGACAGATGTAGTCACAACCAGCTACGGCCGCTGACCAACATGTCTTGTTGAGCAAGTCGGCTTCAACAAACTCGATAGAGGTATTGCTTTGTCCTTTGGTCAACAACTCTCGCAACGTATTAATGTAATCAGTGTTTGAGGAGCTACGTACGGTGCCTCGTACACGATAGCCATGAGCTAAAAGCTGTTGAGCCACATGAGAGCCCAAATAGCCTGAAACACCGGTAACTAAAACAAGCTCGGGATTGTTTGTGTCGGGCATGATAATATTGACATAAAAATTGACTGTGAGTCAAGTTTGAGTTGCGATCAATTGAATAATAACGAAAAATATTGCTCTCTGAAGGTGGATATATGGTGGGATTATGAGCAGGCCGGACACAATTATTTTTTTAAATCAATATTTTTAATTGAGAATTCTATTGTACTGTCCGATGAAGTGCCAATGATTCGTTATCTGTATGGGTGTTCTTTACGATGATTCCACAGATTCTACTGAAGCCAATGGGGCGTTGTCTTGGTCGCTTTTAAACGCCAGCCAACTGTATGGTCACCAATAGCCTGCTGGCGGCGAGTCGCCGGCGAGCCAAGAATAAGATCTGGTGTGAGTGTGTGCGCATGTTGTTCGCCAAGAATCCGCTAGGCGGCCAAAAAGCAAGCCGCCGCAGCACCAGATGGAAACTAAAAATGCAACAGCCAGCCAGTAGACACTCCGATTCAGTTAGCAAATTGCTCGACGAATAAAGTGGACGGAGTGTGCAATTACAATTTTTGCCATCTCATGCATGTCATTCAATAACCCTGCGCGTTTTACTCATGTACACGTGTGTAAAGATAATCTTACACAATGAATCGCACAAAGTAAGCAAGTGGTAATAGTTTTTTTGCACACGACAGCAAAATTTTTGTATCGTCCAATGCGCATGCACTCGATGATGATTGGGTGAAATTTATCGAAAAGATTATTATTTCTAGATTCTTTGAGTATCATTGGATTCTTTCAAGCAATTGCATTATTATCTTCCATTGTTCATCAACATCAAAAATGATTATCACTCTCAAGACTCTGCAGCAGGTCACCCTGAAGATCGACATCGACGCGTCGAAGACTGTCAAAGATCTGAAGACTCAAATCGAGGAAGCACATGGCAAAGATTACAATGCCGCACACCAGAAGCTGATATATTCAGGTAAAATATTGGCCGACGACAAACCGTTGTCAGAATACAACATTGAAGAAAAGAAATTTGTTGTCCTCATGATTACTAGGACACCGCCGCCACCGAAGCCCGCCGCTGAACCACCTCAGGAGGCGTCAAGCAAAGATGCCGGTTCAGTGAAAAAAGAAAGCCAATCAAAAGAAAGTGATAAATCTTCTTCTGCAGCAGGATCGTCATCATCCTCAAGCGTCGACACGTCTCTATCAAGTGCCGAGTCTAACTTGGTGACAGGCGATGCTTATAGAGACATAATAAAGCGAATCTGCGACATGGGTTACACCAAAAAGCAAGTGGAGAGAGCGTTAAGAGCCAGCTACAACAATCCCGACCGTGCTGTCGAATATCTTGTTAGTGGCTTTCCACCAGAGATTGAGAGTCGTATGCGAGAGGCGGCGGCCGCCCAGACGGCGACTAGAAGGCGTGAACCAGATGATGCAAACGCTGCGCCAGAGAGCCGCTCGCCAAACGACAGCCGTTCACCCGTTTCACGCTTGGCCGGCATCAGTCCTCACGAGCGTTGGGAATTGATTAGAAATCAGCCACAATTTAGAAATATGCAACAAATTGTTCATGAAAATCCACATTTATTGAGTCATGCGATAGAAGCACTGGCTGACACAAATCCTGAATTGTACAATCTTGTCAGCGAGAATCCAGATGCCTTTTTGGCCGCCTTACAACAACCATTATCGCGCTCTGGCACGGATGCACCTCAATCCCAGCCACAACCACCACCACCATCACAGCAAGCACCACAACAGCAACAGCAACAAAGAGCTCCTGGTCAACCGGGTAATGAGGGCTCTCGCGTTGATGAATTTATCGGTGGGGCCACCCAGCAAGACAAAGATGCCATCGAGCGCTTAAAAAGTATGGGCTTTCCTGAGTATTTGGTCGTACAAGCGTATGTCGCCTGTAATCGTGATGAGCAAAAAGCGGCAAACCTGTTGTTACAAATGGATTGATTGTATCTATGAATCCTAGACCAGACAAGTAAAGGAGACATTAGGCTTCAAAAGTGCTCGTTCTTTCGTGCGCTAGCCCGATCGACATTGTGGACTGGACATGCATCGACAGACATTAACAGATCAAGACCTCTAGTAAACTTTTTTTCGGTTCGACTGATGGATAATATCTTCCTTTCAAATGACCTCAAGCTCCAGCACCTCCACCTTCTCCTTTGGCAACATCAAACCTTGCCACCAACCCCCCTTGGTAGCGACGTCAATATGATTCCTAGGAAGAACAAGTTAATAATTGAAAAACTCCTGTCAAATTGATCAGAACTTCTCTGTGCTAGCTTTTGTGTGGCACTTCAGAGGTTGAATTCTCAAAGAGCGACAATATTTTGGAAGTACGTAAAGAGTACCTGAGGAATTTCCTCGATTGCCGATTCTCATGTGCGCATATTAACGTTGATTTCCATCCAACCTTATGTTTAAATTGTACGAATGATGAAATAAAGCCCGTCGAAACAATTCCACGTTTTCATGACTATTTCGTGTTGTTTTATGTTGTGAGACTCGACATTTGCGTTGTATCTTTCTGCTGCTACTGTTGTGCATCAAATTGCAACTGGTATATACCAGAAAGCACAAGACTTGATTGGAAAAAGGGATGCAAAGACAAGTTATGAAACTTCCTAGTGAAGCTGCCCACAGTTAAGCAATCTTGTAGATCCAGAAAATGGCTAAGCGAATGACCGGGTGACTGGTTAGCTTGTCAGTCAGTCGGGTGGTCCTCATGGAAGCTCAGGGCGTTCACTCCATGCCATTCTCAGCAAGCAGAGTTACTCCTTCCAGCTACTCAATTATTGACCTTCATATCATATTAAGAGTAAACATATATTTGTCTATTCTCAATAATATCTCAAGTTTGAGCGTTGCTTCTCTTCCTAAAATTATTGTAACTTGGAGCCATTTCGCCTTTCATCTCATCGAGAATATAGTGGAGGACCATTTTCGGCTTGCAAGATTTGATTACACCCTTGGCATCATCATTAAAAAGAAAACGTTAGCATATCGTTCGCATCATACTTACGTTAGCCGTGTCACATCGTCAGTGATTGGTCGTTGGTTAAGGACTGACGTTTTTACTCAAACACGTAAACCTAACTGCCGACGTTCCGACTGAAAAAGTCCGTAGTAGACCGCAACATAAGCACCATCGGTGAGTTTGGATGATATATTTTCACTCTCACCGAGAGATTAACAATGATTCATGATTGGACATCATCAGCACGTCTATTTCAGCCAATTTGGTTGCTGATTGACTTGTGGCTTGCTGTCAGTTTCGTCTGTCGGGGTTAACCTTGACTCGATGATTATGTACGTACATAACTGGCAGACCCATTGAATGCGCCATCGGTGTGTGCTGGCATCCATCGATGATTGACAAGCAGCGATCGATGATTATAAAAAATCCACTCAACAACTTGACTTCAAGCTTCCTACTTAGCTGCTTTGCTTTTTCCCCATTCGTTCGTTGTTCATCATTGGAGCAATCATTCGTCTGGCTGTATCGGGTCATTCGAATGGATCACGTTCGCAGTCGATGGTCGCCATCGGCGAAACAACACTCCATTTTTCATGACAACGAGCTTGCCAATCGAAGATGTTGGCTTCGCAAAGAACTCTGAGACAGCCTAGACTGCGTAAGTGCGTACACTTTGCATGAGGCGTGCAAAAGGCATGTGCTATTGTGCACGAATCATAATCGTCATTGTCATTCAGAAACTTAATCGTCGTTTCGAGCTGGAATGATCATGATTGTCTCAGAGTCAACTCAGGTGACGTGCGGAGCGTTGAATACACTCAGTGTATAAATGTTCTATTGAATGTCGAACACTAGATGAAAGAATGAGTCAATGAATCATTGCTGGTGCATAATCTCTTTGCGTCAATGTGATTCAAGAGAAGTATTCCTGTGAAATCGGCCTCAGCGTATGGCTCTCTCAGTGAAACCGTGTTCATGAACTTGATCCTGGACCAACTGAGCATCGTTTTCTGATCGTACAACACCGGTCGGATTGTATAACATCGTGTTCCCAGCTAAATTCTGTCAATGAATCAATCTCTGTGACACAATCAATCGCTTGTTGCTATTGTGTGTAGTGTTGAACGTTCATTCGTGTTAATGCTTGTCTGCTTTCCAGGAAACGACGGCGAGGGGGGGGGAAGAAAGGAGGAAAAACAGTGAGTCTCTACATATGATATGTTCATGTGACAACTGGTCAGTATTGTGCCGATCGATAGCGATAAATCATCTGACACACTCGATAAAGTGCACCAACTAGCGCGACCAGATCGACGAACAACTTCGGAACAATAGACACGCATGCACCGGTTCCTTGCCTTGAATTCGATCCTTTGGTCCGAATACTTTTTCTTACGACCATTTTTTCAGCCTTTCTCTCTTCCTTGCTCAATCATGACTGCTCTGTGTTCTAAATCACGATACCTACTGTTTGATTGTAATCTTATGAAGCTTTGAACTTGAAATCAGTCTTACTTGCTCCCGGGCGAGTAGCTTAAATCCTGCCACTTACATGTATTATGATGAACAGGTTGGTCGTCAATGTTGGGTGATTGATTGGTTTGTGTTGTGTTGTGTTGTGTTCCAACATCGAAATACTGACCGAAGAGCCATAATTATTCGGCCAACGCAGTAAATGCAGCGAAACAGTTGAGCCACACAGTCATAGGATCGCTAAAAGTAGCAATATATCGTCGGCGGAAGATCTCCACTGCAAATTTCTGAGTGATGCGATAAGTACACTGTCGGCGCGAGGTTAATAGCAAATACGATCAATCAATCATCAGCTCGATGGCGGCAGCAGCAAAATCGTATTCCGTTATGTTAAAAATTGCGATGTACATCATCAAGGAGACACGGCCAGTGTGTGATTTAAATCTCAAATTGGCGTACTTCGGCACTGACAATGTGTATAAAATTGATGTCATGTGTCGATACTGTTAAAATTGCGACGCGCGATTGAAGATGGCACGCTTCACAAAGACATGCAAATTATCGTAGCAACTAATTTGTGGTCTACTGAATCACTAGTTTCCTGTGCTCTAGAATCTAAAAGTGAGCCTTGTTATCGTCGCCGCTTGTCCTTGAACATCAAATGATCGGTCGACTCGCACCATTCTCACAGTCATCTGGTGGCACGATTGTATGATTACATAATCATAGCACTCAACTTTGTCCGGGCGACCATGATCGCGTCTGGAGCTGACATTGTATTGGTCATTGTTGAAAATTTCTGCCTTTGTTGTGTCCGATTGATTGCTACCTACTTTGTTTATCTGTCGTGTATCATTGACGCACTATTAGATCGTCTTCATGGACACACAAGAATAGGCGTTCTAATAAAAATGCCCAATTACGTGGATCGTCTTGAGCGAGACAAAGATATATCATCACTAGAGGCTTTGTATCAACATGGTGAAGTGATAAAAGGTAGAAGGTACTAGAAGATATAATCGAATCAAGCATCACACCATCTCATAATTCATGAAGATAAACAAACCCTCAGACATTTCACAGTCATAGTTCAAACATACACAGCTTAAAATATATCCTTTATTTATTCATTCATTCATTGATGTTCAGAGGAAAAGAGCCACTGATAGAATGCAAGGTGAGTCGACAAACACCGATTAATAATAAAAAATGCATAAACACCGGCCTACAATATCACCGGCTATCAACTGGCTTATAACGAAAATCGGCAGTAGTGTTCAACGCTGTGCAATGCTGCTATCAGTGATGGACCGAGTCTGTTACAAAAGTAAGATCTTTTTCACTATCCAAGAATTCAAGGTCTTGCGAAAGAGAGCTCTGTTTTTCCTTCACAACTACATTTCGTCTTATCATAAACACTTGTCTCTATTGCTTGATTGAGAGCCACCAACTTGGAGCTTTGTTGATTCGGCGGTGCTTCAGAGCGGTCAGGTCGTATTGCATTAAACTATCAGAAGAAAGCTTGTGGCTCTCGACAAGTGCATTGTATCCTGGTGCTGTTGCTGCTGCTGTGCGCGGTGCTCCACACTGCATGGCAATACATACTGACAAGTGCACACATGTAAGCAAGAGCACAGTGAGAGCAAAGCAAGTGTAGTAAAGCAAGACAATAAGCAAGCAGAGTAGTGCAAAGCGAGCGAGAGGCAAGGCAAAAAACGGCACACCAGCGCAGTCACAGCGCCGACCACAGTCAAGCAGTCCTGTCGAGCTAGCGAACGAGTTGGCGAGCAAACACAGGACGAACGTGAACGATCATTCGGCAAGTAGCCAGACAGTCAGTTGATGTTAGCCGGCGCCTCGACAACGAGCTCAGAATTGAGCTCACTTTTTCGATAACGTTTTCAGCACATAGTTATTTCTTGTCACGAATCTATCATCAATTCAGTTGTTGACAACAAACTCGCACATGATATTCATCAACGCATTTGTTACTGTCACCTCATAAAACCAACATCTAGCGTAATAATTAAGAATGGTTAGGCGCCAAACAGCACCAAGACTCATCGATTTCTCTCTCATTGATTTGAGTGTGTGAGTGTGAACTTTGGCTGGCATTTACTGCTGATTTGCCATTTGGACACATTTCAGTCACACACCGAATCTATCGTTAGCAAGCTAGAGTTAGATTAGACAAGTCATTGAGCTCGTTATAATACTGGCTAGTCATCTAGACGTTGTTGAGTCACACAGCCTATTTAAATTCACAAGAAAGCTTTTGAAGTTAAGCTGATTTGAGTAAACTTTTACATGTTCAGCGAGTACGCCACGAGCCATCAATTGAAATTTAGTATCTCGAACATGCACACGCTTTACAGATAGAAAGTTTTTTCTCAAGAACCTTAGAAAATATCAACTTAACAAGAAGAAAAAGAAGAGAAAAAACACGAGCAATTGACGAAACACAATAAAGGCAAAGACAAAGAGAAGGGTTATCTTAAAACAACAACCACAACTGAATGAAAAAATATGTTGTAGAATATGATCGAGTATCCCACGTCACAACAGATCACGGAACAGCAGATGAGCATGCAAAATCAAAAGCAGCAACAACAGCAACACCAACGATATTATCAACTGGAGGCATTTTGAACGAACTACGCGCTTGATCAGAGCAAGTAGTGGAGAATCTGAATCAGCTCGCGTCGAATTGATCAGCGTATGAATAGTGAGTGTCATGAATACTCATCATTTCAAGCTGTGTTGAACTGATCAAGCTGTTGAAACATCATCGGGTTAGGATTGTAGCGCCTAGTGAGATTATCATAGCTATTATTTATTATCATCATAATAATAATTGCATCACATTCAGTGTGAACATAGAATCGCCTACTATTTGTAAGAGAAGTTTAAACACTCATAAGCTTGGAAGTTACCTCTTCCATTCATTCAGGTTATTGTATTTGCGCGCGTACATCTAGCTTGTATATTCAAACAGCATCACGATCAGGCAGCTTGCCACACAAGAGCTTCCCGTCTTCTCACTGTCTTGGTTATCTTAGCAAACAAGTAACGCACCGGCATTATAGCGCACATCCAGTGAGCACAGCAAGTAGTGACGTCAAAGCAGCGTCAACCAATAGGGAGAAAAATAATAAAAATTATACCCTCAGCATTGTCATCATCATCGAGTTCATCAATTTATCATCTTCGTGATAATCACTCCGCTGGTCGTGTTACACCGTCTTTCGTCTGGCGGCGTTAGACCGAGCCAGCGGGTTGACAATACGGTTTGTTTGTGACCGCCAACTAAACTAAACTCAGCTAATAACGTGTCTCGTGATCCGTACACTCAACACAATCGGTAAGTGTAGACTCTCTGCTTTTTATACCCATGGTGCTCGGTAATTTTCTCTCATCCTCAGCATTCATGATTTATAATTACACATCATTAACATTGTTTACGAAAAAAAAACTATGTAGTCTGTTTACAAACAATATCAGTGAAACAACACAAAACTGAAATTACACTAAACCAAACAAATGATTGGGCTGTTATCAATGATTTCCGACCCCATATGGCACTTGTCACGCAACCAACAATCAGCTGTTCTTGTCGTGGTGTTAGTTTGTTGTTTCCTCTCACAAGTGGCATTAATTGTCATTTCAATCTTATCATCATCACGCTGTGAGACACATCCACCTACAGTGACCATCAGTCAGTATTCGTATGTACTTTTAAGCTTATATTCGTTGAATTGGTTCTAATTACTAGCTACGTATGCTCAATTACCGTGTATTCGTGTCGCACACACAGCATTAGGTAATAGATGTGTCAGCGAGAACTTCACGTGGCGATCCTTGTGTGTTGCTCACAATTCCTGTACTTGAAATACAATTCAGGGTCACACAGACATCTAACCAACGATGTTTGCTGTTTTTGTAATGACTCACTAGCCAAAAGAAAACTCACGCAGCATGTCGAGCGAGATCATTAAAGTGTTCGTGTTATCACACAATACAATGATTGAGAAGAGACAACGAATAATTTACAAGTGATAGAGATTTAGTGACACACTTGTCTCTGTGTTTGTGCTTTTGAGTGTAAACTTCTTGCTTTCATATATACGCTAAATTTTTCACAGTAGAAGTCAGTGTTGTAATATTGGTTGCCAAATCAATCGTTTCCAGAGTTTCGACTTTTGCACGTTTTTAAGCAAATAAGCACGTGGCAAGATCACGACGAGCTCATTTCAATTAAAGCAGCTTACATAGTCTGGTATTCATAGTCTAATGCACAATCGACACAAAAATCGTGTATCGTGTGTTAGCGCTCTAGTTAACACACGCACAGGTGCAATTGTGTTGAATGCTGCTAGGCATATAAATATGGCACGAAATTTCAATGTTGGTTGGCCAACATAGCGCCAGGTTAGCCAGCCAGGTGAATTATTCAAAATTCTCGTTCTTCTTTCTTCCAAGTTAATTCTACTTTCTTGTTTGGTTCGTCGCTCAAGACAGTGTCAGCTCAATTCAATTCGACTTGACTCATTTCGTTTTGTTTAGCTATCACTATCTATTTTCGCTCACTCGCTTTGTATTGCATTGTTTAGATTTGTCTTGTTGACAACGACAACAACAGTTGCTAACACACTGTACATAGAAAGTGTAAGATGATTGCACGTGTTGTTGTTGTTTTTATTAGCGTGAATAAAATAATAGGAGTCGGCTTGACTGTAACCAAGTAATGTTAATAAAATAATAATCGTGTTTATGATAGTTACACACAGGCACAGCTGTTCAGCTAGTGTGTTGATTACTTTTGCATAAGTCGGCTCTCATTAATGCTAATAACATTATTTGTGAAAGAGTAGCGCAAAGTCTAGCATTTAGCTATTCCCTCTTATTGTGACTTTTATTATTGAGTCTTCAGCACTGAAAGGTAGACCACATAATTTCATTGTGTGCGTGTGTGAATGCGTGTCTGTCTAATTTACCATCAGAGGCAGCAGGTGACAGTCGAGTCGGGTGCCAGTTAAATAATTTGATTAGAATTAGACAACGATCATCTCACGCCGTTGTGCTGCTCTCGTCTATTTGTCTGTCTCGTTAGTTGGTGGTCGTTTACGTTTTCATGAGCTAGCACCTGTTTGTGACTCTGTCTGCCATTGACAGGTGTGTGCTTTGTGTTTTTGCGAATTAAAGTGTGCAATAATTAGTGTTTTGGTGAAGTTTTTCATTATGAAAATGTTGTGTTTTCACACGAGCATTCATTCACAACGTGTAGTTGTTGTCTTCGTATTGTTAGTCAATTGTTAAGAAACCACACACAGTTTGATGACACACATACACGCACAGATTCAAAATTGAGTGCCTCATTCGTTCAATGACACACACCATTCCATTATAACGGCTGAAGAGCATGAATGCACTCGATCAAAATCATATAACGTTACGCTACGCTAATAGCGATACGCTATATCAATCACGGACTCATCTTATCTTCTAAGCCTCTCCAGTTATTTTTGTGGTAACTATTGTTGTTATTGTTGTTGTTGTTGTTGTGCAGTCTTAGTTGATTACTTTGCTACGTAATATCATTACTCCATGAGTGACCAGCAACAAATATCAACGTGTGGCGTCATACATTCTAAAAGATTTATGCACGCGTGTCCATTGTTGTAGAGATTTTATGGACCCTACTATGGGCGAGACTCAATCTACATAGTGCACTACCAATGACTACTATCACGTGGGCACGCAGAAAAAATACCCCACTTACTTTGAAAGCTTTATTCAACCTTAGTAAGCTCTACAGCTTGGCGAGCTTCTAAGCCATGGTTATCACAACGAATGATTGATTCGTTTGTTTCGTTCGTTTCGTTGCATGCTCATGTTCGTCGCTCTTCTCAGCTGATCATTGTTCTATTAGTTTTGTGACTAAAGTTCATTTACTGTAAGCTTTACTTTGGGTTAGTTTGTTGACGATACGCGTGCACGCGAGCAACTTAGCAATCATGGTATAATAGCCACATTGTTAATGTTTATAATGTCTGAGAGCAATATTGTCACCACACAAACAACAATCATATTGTATCCTTAAGCTTCAAACGATGCTTGAATAATTAATCATATATCACGAGAATCGCCTCGTCTCATGCGATACTGTTTGTCGATACTGGCTTTCTCTTAGACAATACGAAGGATAACAACAACTCTTCAGCAATCTCTTTGTATGGTAGACAAAGCCATGCTACGGTATGCTGAGCATTTCACTGAAGCCCAGTTCATTCACAAATACATATAGAGTCATATCAACAGAGCACACATTATACACTATGTGTATGAATGTATAAGTACGTGCTTTACCTCGTTACCTCACAATCTAACTCGTTTATCACGTGTTCGATTGGACGTCACTTTGATTATCGCTTATCGGAGCGCTGAAGCTTTCCCAAAAGATCTCCCGGCAATCTCGCGCGAGTCAGCAGGTAGCGATTATCACATTGCACTCGATCTTAACTTCGATGATGATTATTGACTTGGTTGATTATCACCTAGCCAAGTAGCTCATATTACAAGCAGCCACTGTCGGTGTGACCTTGTTTTGATTGAGCACGTCTTTTGAATTGTTAAGCAAGTAGTCAAGTGAGCAATCAAACGAAAGATAATCCCATGTTAATTCTGACTCTATTGTAGCTTTGCATGCAACAACTGGTATATGTCGTGATTGCTGATCTGCGTGTTGACTCAACGGTAATGCCTGTGCGAGTCTTGACGACAGTAACAACAAAGAAAGAAAACAACTCAAGCCGAATGTGATTAGCCAGCGATATGCGTGAACAACTATTGATTGGCACTTGGCTTCCGGTGTGCGTGTGTGTCTCGCTAATCACTCTTTTGGTCTAACTA
The DNA here is from genome assembly GCA_019968535.1 of Fragariocoptes setiger. Lineage (NCBI taxonomy): Eukaryota > Metazoa > Arthropoda > Arachnida > Trombidiformes > Phytoptidae > Fragariocoptes > Fragariocoptes setiger. The sequence continues at coordinate 104,999 of JAIFTH010000007.1, read as the reverse complement.
ACACTCAATCGGATATTGTTACACTAGGTATTTATTATCCGATTGGCAGTTGCGCCTGAGTACGGTAAGCATGGTACGTGCTCTGCGTAGACTCCTAGATTATTTGAGTGCTATTTTGTCTCACTCGAGTTGTGAATGAGAAAGAGAAACAAGTGCACTCTAGATATTTCTTTTCTTCGTTGTTTTCTTAGAAATGAGTCAGTTAGTTAGTTAGCTAGATGATAATAAAGCACATCGTTCATTTGTAATAACAAAAACACTTGCCGTTGGTCGCTCGATCATAACTTTCAATGGCTCATGGGTGCTCACTTGTTTATCCTTGCTTTGTACAAGCATCCTGGGCGCTTGCAAAGATCACCGTTTTGTGTATGTCCAAATCTCATTCACTCACTCATATGCACGCATACACGCACATCGATTGCTGTTGGTCAGTTGGCTCTAGTCAAATATAGATGGCTTCTAAGCGGCATCTGAGCGAAGTCGAATAGCCAAGAGTGCTTGTTCAATAAAATAAAAGAGGAATTCCAAAACAAAGTGATCAAATATATCGCACTCTTTCTTTCGTTGCCAATTGCGATCGTATCACATTCGTCGCGATGCTGTGCATTCGTTTTGCTTTCTCTCCTTCACTCGTTTGACGATCGTTCAAAATTAATGGCTCGTTAAGAATGTGCCGCTTCTTCTGCAATTGATGCTTGTACTGATGCTATTACTGCAGTGCTGATGAGATGCAAGTGCAATGGAAGAAGATGCTCGACTTTTATGACTGTAGGCTTTGAGATCTAGCCAACTGTTATATACGTTACAGTGTGCAACTCTCACTAACTGTGCCAGGACAGCAAGCATATCGAGCTTTGTTGTGGCTCGATTCGACGCCAATTCGTTACGTGAATTTGTTCGTGTGACGTGTGTGTTGTGAATGTGTAAGTTTCATGCTGATTTTCAATAGAAATGCAATAGCCGCAGTCGATAAATACCAAATGATCGAGCTATCGATTGCGTGCGACCATTTTATGATTGTTATAGTTGTGAATAAGAGAGAGAGAGAGAGAGAGAGATGGAGAAAATATTCATTATCTAGCTTCGATAGTTGTGTAAAGTTATTTTCCTCTCTATGCATGAATCATGATTATTGTTGAATAGTCTGGATTCCAATTAAGTACCATAAACGAGACTGGTCGAATTTCATAAATTCTCAGTTTGTAACCAAGGACAAAGTGCGTTTTCCGTAATGCCTATCAGCTTTAATGCTTAACCAGAGAATTCATTGCTTTATTAGAGCAGATGAATGTTCAGCCATCAAGCCAAAGTAACGAATTTTGATTGGATGAAATCAACGCCTTGCTTAATCGAAGCTATCTTTGCTCTCAAAATCAAATGAACAAATCCATCAAACAAATTCCATGAATTTGTTGTCATGGATTTTATGAAAGGTAGAGTCTGTTTAAAAGCACTCCAAGCAGAAATTCCTGGCAAGCATTCCTAGCGCTTGCGAGATTGTGTTGTATTGTGTAATATCACTGAAGCTTGACCTGCACCGAATGATTCCTCCTATTCAGTTGTGGGCCAGAATCAAGTGAAATATTTGCCAATTTTAACCTTTAGCCTAGCTCAAAAGAAGAAGCTAGAAAGTGTCTCCATACTCTGTTAATGCTCTTCTTTGCTTATTGCTCGCTTATTGAGGACATTCATCATGCTCGATGATGATTTCGCTCGATGATACACATGACATGATGTTGTTAGCTTTCGATGTTGGTCAGCTCAATCAAGCATTCAATTTCTATTCAGCTCAACTGCTACGATGGTAACAGTGGTACTAGCAACGACGAGAAAGAGAAATGAGAGTCTTTCTCGTTGCTGGTTGGTGTTGGGCTCGCACAACCTGTTTCGCTCATCTCACATTGAACATCCATTGTTACAATTGGTACACACTGCATGCTATTGACCATGACGACAGCAGTGACAACGACGGCGACCCTCGAACAGCCATTACCTTTGAATCTCATTGAATCTTATTGGATTCTCGTGGTCATCCTAGCAACGAGGATGTAATATTGCTAATGGACAATCTTGCAAGCAAGCATTGAGCACTGGATCTTGAGAACTTTATACGCGATATACGTGAAGGTAAAAATTTTTAGTGTGAGAACACTTGACATCATATCTGGCAAATCGAGATGACATAGGTGAGCTCGCTTGATTGCTCGCTTTCTTGTGGTGCTTTGAGAGAGCCGGTGTCGAGTATGTCGCACAGTCTTTCGCTCGTCTTGCGACCTGAGGCTAAAGGTCATGCTGTTGCAGCAACTAGCCAGGTGAATCATACACACTCATGGAAATATCGAAACTTAGAAACATCGAGAACGCTTCAACGTCGAAATGTGCCAATTTTCTATTGAAAGCGACGACCAGATCATGTCGCTGCCAATTGTGTGTATGTGCAATGCAATGCTTGTAAATCTTGATAGACTGCATCTTGTCATGCTACTTATACGTACGCTAACATTAAATATGCTAGCTCTATCTAAATGATATACCGTCGCTGTTCTAACTATACAACGTGTGCTGTTTCGATGATGAAATCGACTGAAGTCAAACACATTAATTTAACTTGAACTTCGACGTCGTTGGTCGTTGGCATTGCTACTGACTCCTAAGACCATAGAAGATGCCATATCTTGGTTTCTTCTAACATTTCAAAGTTAACTTCAAGCGTTTGAAGTTGGTCCCTAGTGGTCAGATCAAAGTGCTAGTCGCTATTTTAGTTATCGAGTGTTTCATTGCAACTCAAATTTGAAATCTTCAAGAAGGCTAATTGAATTCCGATTGTGTGTTTCAAGCAACAAATAACAGTTACTGTTGTTTGATTATTATTTTCTTTAAATACTAAACGACAAAGTCGTTTTTCATCCACCACCAATCCAAAGTGACCAAAGTGGCCGCTCTTCGCCAGGTCTCATTCGTTCAGGTGTTGTCACAGTAACCTCTCCCAAACTTTGCCATGTTTCTTAATTCTCTTGACCGATAGTTACGGTTGAAAATAAGTCGACGAGTCCGTCCTGAGACGAGTGTTCGCCGTGTGTATCGCGTTAGTCATTTATATCGTTAAAATGTCCAATGAAACGATTCAAACGCGTACACAAACACAGGATGCTCACAAACTAAAAACGACCACCCTACTGTCAGAGCAAGGTTGAATTCAACTTCAGCCATATGATTAGAGTGTCCAGCGAAATAATATCGCGGTGAGTGCCGAATGCTAAGATTTGGAGTGTGCAAATCATGCATCATGGATCACATTACTTCGAAACATTTCTAGCAATCATTATTATTATCGACGTTTATCTCCGTTCAAGTTTTAGTCCTTCATCGCTACCCGTCGCTCGTGAATGATCTACGTTTTGAGTTCATCATTTTTAAATGCATATTTATCACTCAGATTTGGTTATAGAACGAGAGCGACCAGTGCGCGACATGATAACTAAGTAGAGCAATTAATTGCTACTGTTTAACGTATTAGTTTCTGCTTACATCGTTCGTGTGTAAATTGCCACCTACATCAACATGGAGGCTTGAACAAAGATCTTGTGCTCACATATGAAAGAAGTTGAAATAAAGCAGTATTAGTGTTTGCTAGCGGTGGTGATAGTAAGTCTTGTCGGTGACCGTGAAATCCTTTCTGTCCAACAAACTCTTGAAACAAATATATATTGTTGAGTCATTGAAATTTCGTGACTTGCTCACTCACATACTTGTTCGTCCATTCATCCACTTGTTCACTCATTTGATGGTTAACAATGAATAATTTCCTTCAAATCATCAACTCAACTCATGCGTCCAGCAATGATAACTCACACAACTTGACAGTCCAATCCTGCTAAACATTAGCTTGTCAAAACTCAATTTCTGCTGTCCAGTCGCGAATCACTCTAACAATAGTAGAACAAGTGCTCACATGCGTTGTTGTTGTTGACCAAGTTGCTCCGTATCTTGTTGAAAGATTTGAATTTGCTCTTTCATTTTTTTATCAGCCAATAACGAGTCAAACACATTCATGTGAAGCTTGGCGTAAGTACCAGCATAATTTCTTCGCCTCGCAATGCTAAACATGTTGAGTGGCATGAGAACAACATCAAAAATGTAATAAGTGTTGTGCACTCATCGAGTCTGGACAACTTATCGGATGAGCTGTCGCTGTTATCACTTTTATGGTGGTCAAAATGTTTGTGGACTCACTGAGCGCGTGTAGTGTTTCGAATGGTGGCAAACAGAGAGAAAATCAAACTAGAATAGTTTAATCAACCGGCTGACTTCGTCGTATACATCCACATGGATGCACGCCATTGCTATCGGCATGTATCGCTGTTATTGACGTCGACCTTGACTCGATGATTATGTACGTACATAACTGGCAGACCCATTGAATGCGCCATCGGTGTGTGCTGGCATCCATCGATGATTGACAAGCAGCGATCGATGATTATAAAAAATCCACTCAACAACTTGACTTCAAGCTTCCTACTTAGCTGCTTTGCTTTTTCCCCATTCGTTCGTTGTTCATCATTGGAGCAATCATTCGTCTGGCTGTATCGGGTCATTCGAATGGATCACGTTCGCAGTCGATGGTCGCCATCGGCGAAACAACACTCCATTTTTCATGACAACGAGCTTGCCAATCGAAGATGTTGGCTTCGCAAAGAACTCTGAGACAGCCTAGACTGCGTAAGTGCGTACACTTTGCATGAGGCGTGCAAAAGGCATGTGCTATTGTGCACGAATCATAATCGTCATTGTCATTCAGAAACTTAATCGTCGTTTCGAGCTGGAATGATCATGATTGTCTCAGAGTCAACTCAGGTGACGTGCGGAGCGTTGAATACACTCAGTGTATAAATGTTCTATTGAATGTCGAACACTAGATGAAAGAATGAGTCAATGAATCATTGCTGGTGCATAATCTCTTTGCGTCAATGTGATTCAAGAGAAGTATTCCTGTGAAATCGGCCTCAGCGTATGGCTCTCTCAGTGAAACCGTGTTCATGAACTTGATCCTGGACCAACTGAGCATCGTTTTCTGATCGTACAACACCGGTCGGATTGTATAACATCGTGTTCCCAGCTAAATTCTGTCAATGAATCAATCTCTGTGACACAATCAATCGCTTGTTGCTATTGTGTGTAGTGTTGAACGTTCATTCGTGTTAATGCTTGTCTGCTTTCCAGGAAACGACGGCGAGGGGGGGGGAAGAAAGGAGGAAAAACAGTGAGTCTCTACATATGATATGTTCATGTGACAACTGGTCAGTATTGTGCCGATCGATAGCGATAAATCATCTGACACACTCGATAAAGTGCACCAACTAGCGCGACCAGATCGACGAACAACTTCGGAACAATAGACACGCATGCACCGGTTCCTTGCCTTGAATTCGATCCTTTGGTCCGAATACTTTTTCTTACGACCATTTTTTCAGCCTTTCTCTCTTCCTTGCTCAATCATGACTGCTCTGTGTTCTAAATCACGATACCTACTGTTTGATTGTAATCTTATGAAGCTTTGAACTTGAAATCAGTCTTACTTGCTCCCGGGCGAGTAGCTTAAATCCTGCCACTTACATGTATTATGATGAACAGGTTGGTCGTCAATGTTGGGTGATTGATTGGTTTGTGTTGTGTTGTGTTGTGTTCCAACATCGAAATACTGACCGAAGAGCCATAATTATTCGGCCAACGCAGTAAATGCAGCGAAACAGTTGAGCCACACAGTCATAGGATCGCTAAAAGTAGCAATATATCGTCGGCGGAAGATCTCCACTGCAAATTTCTGAGTGATGCGATAAGTACACTGTCGGCGCGAGGTTAATAGCAAATACGATCAATCAATCATCAGCTCGATGGCGGCAGCAGCAAAATCGTATTCCGTTATGTTAAAAATTGCGATGTACATCATCAAGGAGACACGGCCAGTGTGTGATTTAAATCTCAAATTGGCGTACTTCGGCACTGACAATGTGTATAAAATTGATGTCATGTGTCGATACTGTTAAAATTGCGACGCGCGATTGAAGATGGCACGCTTCACAAAGACATGCAAATTATCGTAGCAACTAATTTGTGGTCTACTGAATCACTAGTTTCCTGTGCTCTAGAATCTAAAAGTGAGCCTTGTTATCGTCGCCGCTTGTCCTTGAACATCAAATGATCGGTCGACTCGCACCATTCTCACAGTCATCTGGTGGCACGATTGTATGATTACATAATCATAGCACTCAACTTTGTCCGGGCGACCATGATCGCGTCTGGAGCTGACATTGTATTGGTCATTGTTGAAAATTTCTGCCTTTGTTGTGTCCGATTGATTGCTACCTACTTTGTTTATCTGTCGTGTATCATTGACGCACTATTAGATCGTCTTCATGGACACACAAGAATAGGCGTTCTAATAAAAATGCCCAATTACGTGGATCGTCGTGACCAGCTTAACGTGAAAACATACAATTTTCATTGTGCATACATTCTTGAGAGTACAATTTTCTCTATCTCGCTGCAATGTATTATTTCAAGTCCCTCATAATTTGACTTCTCTTTTCATAACAGTAAACATATCATTTTGAGTAATGTAAATCTGGAGGAGGGTTATTCAGTCAATAGATCATTTCAACTAGTGATTCAGCCGCTAAGTATCAGCGCGCCATAAATCGAACGTATTCGGTTCTTTGCGATCAGCTGATCTAAAACTAGGTTCGATAAAGAAAATGGTTTCGTTCGTTTTGAACTAAAACAGTTGCTTTAGCATTGACAGTGATGCTCAACAAGATCCTTCATAGATCAGCTTTTGCATAACGATTAATGTTGATAGGTATATCAAAGTAATTTAAGAAGTTTATAGCTCATATTGATTAGTCTCGACCAATGGAGATAAATAGTTTGATACTGAGCTCATTACTCGCCATCTCTAGTGTGACCATCGAGTTCATAGAAGACAATATAACATGTGAGAATTGTTCGAAGGCAACGACATGTAAGGATGATAACACAAACATACGAATGAAATTTCACTGCACCAAATTCCCATTCCATTCACGAATGGATGGAAAAGGGCTAACATGTTCTCAACGATCACGTGGGCTGAAACTTTCTCTTTGTTTCGCACTGATTGTCGATCTTCTTGTCACATCACACGAATTTCAGTAGCATTAGGATGATCGATTACTACGACAGCACACAGAGATCGTTTCGATTGATTACTAGAATTACTCTCACTTATTTGCTCATTTGAATTGATCATCATCGTGTTTTCTACAATGACAAGTGTTTGATTCAATGTTACTTGTCCGTGTTAGATAGGTGTGTGCGTGTGTGGCCATTCATGTTGATACCGGAAATGTTACAAGTCAACAATTCGTCTCAATGATACGCCCGCGCACAATGAGTGGAACGTACAATGTGAAAGTATATGAAAGTGTTCTTCGTATGTTAGATTGTGTGTACATTGTTGTTATTGCGGCCATTTGTACATCAATAATATTGGTTTATTCCAATGAGTTTGCATTAATTCAACAACACAATAGAAGCATCAGTTGTTCAATCTACGAATAAGCGCGTGCTCTCGAGCATCGAGCTCACGTCAATGGTGCTAAAAACAACAGCCAAAATAGAAGTAAGTGTGGCAAGACAATGAAACAACAAGCATCGCATGAAAAATTCTAGATATATAGTGAGTAGTGTTGCTTTAGCCTCATTTCCAGCGAAAACAACAATGCATATGAATGCCATGGATTCAGCCGATCACGCCCAATGCCACTCATACACGAATGGCAGTGGCTAATCGAATTTTCATTGCGTTGCAATTGTCTCATCGCTTTGTTATAAGTGTTTGTGGCTTGCTAGCTAGCTAGCCAGCCAGCCAGCCAGCCAGTCAGTCAGACATGCTGAAATTTGTCTAACTGTGCGAGAATGTCAGGTCAATGTGCAAAACAAAGCGTGCCTGATTGAGCATTGAAACAATCGTAATTGGTCGCGTAATTACAATCACATGCGTCGCTTCGACTGCCAGCTATGGCCAATGCGGTGTGGTTATGAATGAATTACGCAATGCGTGCACACTCATCATCAATCGTTTAGATTGTTTCGCTGTAATTGTGTGTCGAGCGATTGTGTTTACATGTATATTGATTGTAAATGTATAGATATTTGCATGGTCCACGTTTTGATTGTTGATCATTCACTACAAAATCTTTTGAGGTCTGTTTGTTTGTTTTACTTTCGGGTGTGTGAGCAATCATGCATCACAAATTGATGTACGCCAGATGGCAGGAATTTTTTCCCTGCGCAATAACAATGTATGCAGAATAATTGATCTCTCTCTCTCTCTCTCTGTCAGCATAGGCTTTGATGAGGTGTTTTTACGACGAAAATTTTGTCGGAACAATCGCTAACATCGGCACGTTTTTATTAGATTGTGGTTAGAATTGTGTTTGTGTGCGCACATATTGGTTCAAATTTAATCGTATGTATCACACAGTACGAGAAGTAAGGTGATTTATGCCACATCATGCCGCAACTGTGCCATTACGAGAGTAAAGAATGCTGGCCTTTAGCTTTCCTATATTTTTCTTGCATAGATTGCCTTCTACCCTGAGCAATGTCCGTCTCGTCGCTGATGTAATCAGAACAGTATCTCTAAAAGTGAAATCGCTACACGGACAAGGATTCATAAATGTCCTACGCGTGGCTGGGCTCGTCTTTTCTCAACTAAGCTGCTCTCACCTAATTGTCAGTTGGTAAGAGCAGTTTATGTTTGCTGATGTTTCGTCACTGGGTTAAAGTTCGATACCAGTTCACGGGCAAAACTTGTGTGCTTCAACATCAATTGGTAGCCATTCAGGATTTACAGTATAATCGTGTTTGTTGCTGCATTGATCAATGAGAGCCACTGAACGTCATTTAGAACTTACGATCGCATTAGGTCGTAAAGAGACAGCTGTGTGGGCGGTACTTTAATTGTCACTGTGTGGTGTAGTTGTGCTTTTGTGGCACCGATGTCGTCGTGGAGCCCATAAAGTTGCCTTCTACATGTCACTGTACTGCTGGTTCAAGTAGCATTGGGATCTCAAGTCGAAAGGTACGCACAACGCTCTGCCAAAAAGAATCTCTAGTATGAAGGCAGACCTTTCTAGTATCATTGGACGGCACGATTCACGACGACGCAGCACTATTTCATCTTCGAGACTCCAACGACGAATACAACCTTGAAGTTCGTCGATTGATTCCTCTGTAGTATGTGAATGTGTGCGTTATTATTAAATTAAGCATCACGTGACGGTTGACAAGTCACACACAGGCCATCGATCTTGTCAACCTTATGCTCATCTTTCAACTTTAGTTGTGGTTTGAGCCACAAACAACAACAACGCTCGTGCCATCCGTTCCAAGCTAACACTATAGATTCTATAAAGAGTTTCTAGAAAGGAGCATTTTAAATTTACGCGCCGTCTCAATTTTCGCGCGCGGGTTATCATTTGCATTGATCTTTTGACAAGTCGTCGGCAAACATCTTGAAAACAATGTCTTACATCGTGTCATTTGTCAAACCAACAAGTAGTCAGTAATTCACTATTGATATTATGATTGATTTTTTTGATCATCCTTCGATCAACAATGACATTTCATCACACATTCAACAATAATAACTAACAGATTGATATTACCTCTCCCTCTCTGATTGGTATCAACGTGCTTCTGCGGCATCTTCGTCACACACGCGTGCATTCGCAAACAATGCAGAGATGTTACTTCCAAGGAGGAAGAGCCAATTGCTCAAATTCCTATTGTTATTGCCCCTATCAGTGCTATTAATCACAAGTATTTATTATCAATATCGTTCAGCCCAGCCAACAACAACGCGTCCATTGGTGTACGATCTAACATCGTCGGCGGCGTTATCTGCGTCGTCCAACTATCGTAGCAAAATAATAAATCGACCTCATGCCCAACGATATAAATATGGATTAAACGACGATATAGACGATAGCAGTGTACGCAATGATGCCGCTGCTATCATGCCAGAATTGGTACAAGTTGAGCCCCAAAATAATTCAGTCGATTCTAGTGAGATCAAACGCAACAATCATCGCAACAGTCAGCGCCATCCAAACAACGACAATAACAATGAGAACACCGACAGCAACAACAACGACAATATTTATAATATAAATAATTTAGACGACAACGAGAGTGACAGTTCTTCAGATGATTCTGGCATTTCTGTCCAAGGCACCGGTGAAGCGGCGGCGCCGGCAGTAGTTCGCTCTCACAAACATAATCATAGTGATGGTGACGATGTTGACAATGGCCCACTCAGTCGGCCTGATGTTGGGCGTCGGCCTGCGCTCGCTGCGGGAGGCTCGCGTCGTGCCGAGCTAGCATCTCGAGTGGCGAATATTAAAAGGAACAAATTGTCGAACGACATTGCAGGCGTTGACAACAACAATAACAACGACAGTGATAAAGAACGCCCAAGTGAACAAGATGAACAACAAAATGCGGCTGTCATACCGGCCCCAAATGAATCTACTGGCTTGGGAGAGCTCGGTAGGCCAGTTATCCTCAAGAATTTGACCAAAGAACAACAAGACATGGTCAATGTGGGCTGGGAAAACAACGCCTTCAATCAGTACATAAGCGATTTGATCTCGTTGAATCGTTCACTGCCAGACGTACGCGATCCCAGCTGTAAGCCAGTCGAGTATCCGATTGACGAATTGCCGCCCACCGATGTGATTATTTGTTTTCATAACGAAGCTTGGTCAGTGTTGTTGCGTACCATTCATTCTATACTGAATCGTTCACCCGCCCGACTTGTCAATCAAATTATACTTGTTGACGACTACTCCAACAAGCCCCATTTAGGCAAACAACTCGAAAATTATGTAGCTACTCTGACCACTGCCGATGGCCGACGTAACGTTGTCAAGATTGTGCGCGCTAAACGTCGTGAGGGTCTTATCCGAGCTCGCCTTCTGGGAGCTGAAGCGGCTACAGCGCCAGTGTTGACCTTTTTAGACTCACATTGCGAGTGTGCCGACGGTTGGCTCGAGCCATTGTTGGCGCGAATTCATCAAGACCACACCACTGTTGTGTGTCCCGTGATTGATGTTATCAGTGACAAAACATTCGAGTATCATTATCGAGGTGACGCTGATGCAATCAATGTGGGGGGCTTCGATTGGAATCTACAATTCAACTGGCACTCAGTTCCTGAACGCGAAAAGAAACGACGTAAGCATTCGTATGATCCCGTTAGATCTCCAACTATGGCCGGCGGTTTGTTCAGTATAAGCAAGGAATTCTTTGAGCGTCTCGGAACGTATGATTCTGGTTTCGATATTTGGGGCGGCGAAAATCTAGAATTATCTTTCAAAACATGGATGTGCGGTGGTACGCTGGAGATTATACCATGCTCACATGTTGGTCACATTTTTCGCTCACGTTCACCATACAAATGGCGTACCGGTGTCAATGTCCTCAAACGTAACAGCGTTCGATTGGCTGAAGTTTGGATGGACGAATACAAAAAGTATTACTACGATCGTATTGGTCACGATTTGGGAGATTACGGTGATGTTAGTGAGCGTAAACAATTGCGTGATCGTTTGCATTGTAAATCGTTCTCTTATTTCGTCAAAGAAGTTTACCCCGAATTGTTCATACCAGGCGAGGCAATAGCCTACGGTGAGGTTCGCAATGAAGCCGGCGGCGAGATCAATATGTGTCTTGATTCACCGGCACGCAAAGCAGACATGCACAAATCGTTGGGTGTGTATCCGTGCCATGGCGCCGGCGGCAACCAATATTGGCTACTTAGCAAAGAGGGCGAGATTAGACGCGATGAGGCGTGCGTTGACTATGCTGGACGTGACGTGATCCTATTCCCTTGCCACGGCTCTGGTGGCAACCAATTGTGGTGGTACGACCATGACTTGCGCCAAATCAAACATAGCACAAGTGGTCGGTGTCTAGAATTGGCCAGAGATCGTATCAAGCTTGCCATGTCCGAATGTGATCCTAGCAACGATGCTCAACGTTGGAAATTTCAACACTTCAATCAAACACACTCTACGCAGCACACACGTCAAGAGTTATCCACGTCCGTATCTCTATATCACAATGTGCGGCTGTAGTTGAATAAATATTAACCTTGACTACTCATACATACACACATGCACTCTTCTTTCATCAAAATGCGCTCACAACTGTTACGTAACGTGTGATGATCAGAGCAAACAAAACGAACAAACAAAGGAACAAATCTCTTGATTGAATTCTTTGCAGGGATCTCATCAGGGGCCGTCCACCTAATTATTCAAAAGTACGCTCTTAGCTAGTGCATGTAGATACATGCACGTTTGCTGCTTTCTATTATATTGAATTTGTATATGGAGTATTTTATTAATTTTTTCCAATAAATTCTTGCTTGCATTTTTAATTCAAGCTTTAAGCTTTCAAAAATCGTCATCATCATCTACATAATCGCGTTCATCGTGGCCTTCGTCATAGTGTTTATCTTTGTGCTTTTTATTGCTGTGTTTTCTGTAGCCCTCCTTCTTCCCATGTTTTTTGTTGTATTTCTTATAATGCTTATGATGATTTGGATGCTTAGTTTTATGATGGGTATAATATCCTCCATCCTTGATAACAATCACCTTTGGGTACATAACTTTCTTCACAGGCCGTCCAACAGAGACATAGGTGGTCTTGCCATGCTTATGGTATTTTCTCCCGTCATCATAATGGCCACCATGCTTTTTGTGCCCATGATGACTATCATCTTCGTCATCATAATGAACTCCTTTGTCGTAATTCTTATCCTTATGGTGTTCGTATTGCGATTTAGTGTGATGATATTCGTCAAAGTGCTTTCCTAGTGCCCATTCATAACCATCATATGACTTTTTCATGCTCAACTTGTGTTTATAGGGTTTCTTTTTTCCTTTACCTTTATACTTGCTACCATACTTGCCATGCTTTGGTTGATGGTAAACGATGATTACCGGACGCGACAACAAACTGAATGCCCCGGTTGCCAACAATTCATGAATGAAGCTATCTTCAGTGACAGGTTCTATTTTTTTATCGATCAACGACTCGCTTTGTAACGAGTCGTTAGCAGTGATTTGATGAAGTTTCATTATATTTGGCGTGTCTTTCAACGGTGACTCCTTGATCTTTGCAAGCACTATGGGCAGGCCTATTACATACAATGCAAATAAAAAATTAGAATAAAAAAACAGCTTGGGTCCCATGTTTTAACTAGTGCAATGGCCAGTGAAGGGAGAAACTTGTAGTGAAATTTAGATACGATTTTTGACAATGTCAGAACACAATGTTCGTAATGCAGTTGATAACAGGTAGTGAACATCAGGAAGTTCTACTTTAATAGATCCATCATGCACACATTATGGAGGAGAGCTATTTTAAATCAAGTTATTGCTCATATCAAATCATGATGTAAGCTACGAGATAATAGCGCTTAAAAAACAGTACCGAATTGAGAAGGAGTGTGAAACTGTCGCAAGCCAGTTCAGTCCAGCTCAGTTGCAAGAATGATTAGAAAACTACTGGTTTGTCTGAGTGAATCTATTGTTAGAGACACTTTTGTATTTTTGAAAAAGACACGAACCTATCCTTGAATATCGAATTCGATATCATAACTATTGTTATCACTGCATAGAAAACTGATAGAGATTTTAATTGAGATTGAATTGAATAAGAACCTGAAATAATCTATTTCATTCAAAAGGTGTCAATCAGGCCGGCAATCATTGAGACAGCCAAAGGCTGAAATAAAATAAAAAATACGAATGACAATTCTCACACAGCTTTCTTTTCATAATTATCTCAGGGAATACTTGTTACCCTTCATGACTCTATTAGATTTAATCATCAAACATAAAAATGGTAGTTCATTTTTTTGACTTTCTTTCATTGTTCTTGTTGTTTTTGGACTTGCTCCTATCAGACTCGCTGTTGTAATTCTTACCCTTTTTGGTATCACGCCCTTTACGATATTGTCCTTTCGAGGATTGTTCCTTTGTCTTAGTACCACTCTTGATAGGTGATTCAATCTTGGCGGATCCTTGGGCTCGCTTCGCGCCTTTAGTATCACGTTTCTTTCTGTTTTTCAATTCTGATTCGCCCTTCTTGCCTTTCTTGGGCTTTTTTTGTATCTTAGGCTCATCTTTATATTCATGTTGTTTTTCTATAGTTTCATCACTGCACGATGCAACTTTGTCTTCATCAGGCTTGGACTCGTCATCTCCCTCGATAGCGGTCTCGGCATCATCAGCCTCAGCTTTTTTTCCCGTGGTGTTATCATTCACGTCGGCACTCTCGTCGTCTGTCGACTCTTCCGGGGTTAGTCCATCTCGTTGGAACGTAATGTTTGCATCGGATGCGGCTGCCACCACCATAGATGCAATCACTTTTTCGGCCTTCTCCACAGGTGTTGCTTCGCTAACCACCGCATGGGGGCATTTTCCGCAATCACCTTCGGCTTTAACCAAATTAACACACACTGCCACAAGTACCAATAGCGAAATCAAAATCTTCTGTCAAGGCAAATATGAGAAGAATTGTATAATTAATTAAATATGTTTCATGCTTTGAATGCAATACTAAATGTGACAATCGAACCTACCTTGAACATGTTTAATTTCTTTTTTACGACGATGAATATTGGTCTTGTAATGATATATTGAGAATTTGAGGGTTGGAAGTAAGTGATTTTTTGTGAGCTCAACTTCTTAAATAGTCGACCGAATATTGACTGATTAGCAAGAACCACGGTACACCATATTATTAACGAGACACAGGACACTGGTAGTAGATGATCAACTCAATCACCCACGTCCTGTATGATTTGTTATCGCGTCAATTATCTCAATGAAATGAATGACTTGTCTGACAACAATAGTCTTAGTTCTAGAGCGCTAATATTCTTGCATCTTGATTGCAGGATACGTCAGTAGTTCAGAGCTATCGAAAACAAGAAAATCAAATTGACAAGCCATTGACGCACGACTCTCAATGCTTCGTGCGTCAATATGAATACGAATATGACGATAATGTCAATAGATTTGATCGTTATCGATATATGTTTCTTAGAAGTTTTCTGTTCGCTTGTTATTGTCCCTGCTCTGATGAATCGAATGTGGAGTGATGAATCTCATAAGTAACATTGATAATTTGATGGAGGCTCCGTGCACATCTATCATCATTCTGAGTGTGTCAGTAGCACACAATTCATCAACATCATACAGTGTCAAGGTCTCACGTTACAGATTCTTGTAGCTGTGTACTTCAGGTATCCGCGATGGCAACGTTAAGCGCACTTGTTCAAGGCCTCTAATATCTGAGGCCTCGGAGAGCGACGAACGAATCAAGTAAGGTGCAACGATTTGATTCATAGAGAAGCTATTTATATTCTTATAAACATTTTTTTGTTCTAAATGGTTTGAAACGCTTCAGAATATTCTCCTCGCTCTTTTTCCATGGTAGCAAATATATAAGCGGCTCAAACTCGTCTTTGAACCAAGCTCTGGCGGCGTCGGTACTGTCGGGCGACTTCAGACACTCATCGACGGGCACCGCGAACTTGTAGAAACGATCGAATACGTCCGTTTCATGCTCATCGTTAAAGAGGCCTGACATAATTATGCAATGACGCTGTTTATGTTATAATGACAGCAGCTAAATATTCAATTGATGTTGAACAGGATGTGCGACTTGTATGAACTTACATATTTAGACGACTCGGGCGACAAACTTATGGCACCGGCTTACACAATGAATTTCTTTCGGATGCGATGGAAATCCAAATACGAAAACAGATATTCCGCGAGAGAAAACATGGAATAGGTCAACACAATGACATAAAAGGTCCTAGAGTTACGAAAATCCATGGTTTCGGGACAAAATATTTCAATTATAATGAACCGATCAAGTCGTACGAAGCAAGTTACGTAACGAATAAAATACAAATATAAGTTTGCAAGTCCTCATTTTTTCAAATGTTGCGCGCTTCTTTTGCGCATGCGATTCCTGAACGAAGTATCTGCCCCTTTGATGCACTTTTCGCTAAGGGGTCTCCTGTGTCTAGATCGTCAAATTGTTTTTCGTGAATTACAATAATTTTTGAATATTGTAGTTTGCCTTCAAATATAAAACCATGATCGAGAACATCAATCAATTACCGGACGAAATTTTGTTGCAGGCCAACGAGATCAAGGCCAATCGGGTCAGTTGGCAAAGTTATCTACAGTCACAGATGATCAATCAGGAGGATTTCAATTTTGTGACCACTTTCGAACGTCTATCAGGCGAACAACGTGATAGGTTTCTCAAAGAAAACCGAGAGCAATGTGCCCGCACCTTTCTATCATTGTTGGATCATATTGCAAAGGACCAAACTATCCAGTATATATTGATATTAATCGATGATATGCTCAGTGAAGACAGGACACGCGTTGAAATTTTCCGCGAACATAGCAAAAACCTTAAGGTTTCAGTATGGAATCCGTTTCTTATGTTGTTCAACCGAACCGACGGCTTTATCATAAATATGAGCTGCCGAATCATTGCCAAAATAGCTTGCTGGAGTTCGGTTCTCATGGAGGGGCCAGATCTGACCTTATATTTGTCGTGGCTGAGAGACCAGCTCAGGGCACCTGTAAGTTTTCGAAATAACATTTTTTGACTGCCACATTCCTAATCCCTCATGTATGTTGCGCTTACTAAACTTGTGTCCGTCTCTATTCTCAAATCAGAACAACCAATACATGCAGTCCGTTGCCAGATGTCTTCAAATGATGCTTAGAATTGATTATTATCGCAAAGCATTCGACGACATCGATGGTATCGCCACCATAGAGAGTGTGTTCGCCCAAGGGCGGCTCAATTTCCAAATCCAGTATCAGTTGACATTCTGTTGTTGGGTTCTAACCTTCAACAAGGAGTTAGCTCGCAAAATGAACAAATACAAGATCATCCAAAGTTTAGCTGACATCCTTAGCGAGTCAGTAAAAGAGAAGGTGAAACGCATCGTCGTGTCTGTCTTGAGGAATCTTATAGAAAAAGTCGATGACCGTGAAATCAGCCGCGAGAACGCAATTCTAATGGTGCAATGTAAAGTTATGAAACAATTGGAAATGTTGCAGCAGTCAACTCAAAATAGTGGCGATCCAGAGCTCATCGACGACGTCAACTTCCTTATAGAGGTCTTACAAGCATCAGTTCAAGATTTGAGTTCATTCGACGAGTACGCCACCGAGCTTCGATCAGGTCGCCTTGAATGGTCGCCTGTACATAATTCGCAGAAATTCTGGCGCGAAAACGCCCACAGACTTAATGAAAAGAACTACGAACTTCTCAAGATCCTCATAGGCCTTCTCGAAAATAGCAAGGACCCTCTAGTCATGAGCGTTGCGGCGCACGATCTCGGTGAATATGTCAGACATTATCCACGTGGCAAAGTTGTCACAGAGAGCCTTGGAGGCAAGAACCTGGTGATGCAACGTCTAGCACATGAGGACCCTAATGTCCGATATGAGGCCTTGCTATGTGTTCAAAAACTAATGGTCCAAAACTGGGAATATCTCGGCAAGCAGTTGACCACAACTTATCAGTCGCAAGCTTGATTGGGAAACCTCTGGCTAGTCTGAATAAATCTTCTGTTAGAGTCACTTTTATACCGAAATTTTTTTAAACAAGACACTATTAACCTTGAATGTTGAAATCGACATTATTACGATAGTATCAGTTGCAGAGGGAACTGATAGAGCTTTTCATTTAAGTGGAATTAAACTAAAACTCATAAATTCCGAGATAATCTAGTACACATGAGCAATACCAATTAAAAAAACCATCAGATCAGCCGGCGTTACCTGAACGAAAATGACACGAACGATAACTATTCCAACTTTTTCCCCCGTATTTCAATCACTGGTCACTTGTCGCCTTCAGTTTATTAAATTTGATGACCGAACATGTACATAATTTCAGCTAATTTCCTCGACCTTTTCTAATCATGTTTTTTGATCGTTTTTTCGCTCTTATTCGACGCTTCATTATAACTCACTTAACTCTTTCGACTTGTTTGACCGTGTGTGCATGTGTTTGCAGCAAGGTAGAAACGGTCGCCCCAACTTGTTGAGATCGTGGTAGAGAATATCCTGCATTTGCAGATTTTCAATCACTGAAACCATTGTGCTTATGACAGCTGTGTCGATGAGAGCGGCGCACAGTGGACAGTTAAAAATGCATGTGGGCGATTCGTCGACCATACGCACTGATGTTGGTGGATTCTCGATTTAATTAGATAAAATTTATAGAAACTAGATAGATGATTCAATTCATGAAGTGTTTTCGGACAAACAAGCCAGAGATAATCTAAATATAAAACATCCAGTTCAGTGATGGACAAGTTAAAGAGAGTACTAAGTGGCGAGGAAGACGCATCTCCCAGCGAAGAGACCGGCTTTGCTTCCCAGGTAAGTTTTCAATTTATATGAAGCACCATTCGATTTTACACAGATCTATCGATGTGTGTTTAAGCTCATGAATTATATGTATTTTTCGTTTCTATTACGAATCAGTTCAGGGATGCGACCACTCTTGGATGGAACAATAGATTGAAAGGCTTCGCGATATGTTTCGGACTCGGATTCTTACTCAGTATATTAGGGGTGTTCTTTTTAGCAATACCCATCAAAGGACTGCGTCTATTTGCTATATTCTACTCTACAGGCAACATAATGTCAATAGCAAGGTAAGAAGAAAAGATGAGATGTGATAGGTCGAGAGTGCACATCTGATAGTCCGTGTCGTCAACTTATGGACTGGCATGCTATGTTGTCCACTCAAATATCGACTACATCATCATCCGTTACAACTATCAACCATTTTTTAGCTTCGATGAGGCCACTGATCATTCTGTGAGAATGTTGAAGTACCTGAAGAGTGATAATACATGCTTGAAGACTTGTTGAGTCAACATATTGGTTAGAGCGGCAATTCACTTTATATTGACCCTTCAATGTGAGGTGAATTGATACGTCTTGATATTCAACAATCCACGAAAGCTAATTGATGTGTGATCAAATATTAGATAATGATACACTTTTCCACTCATTGAATCTAAACGAATTACATAGTACATGCTTTTTGATGGGGCCATGGAAACAACTGAAGAAAATGTTCCACGAAACTAGAGTAATTGCAACTTTAACCGCCATAACCTTCTTGGTATTGACGCTTGTTTCAGGAATTATGTGGAAGAAAACACTTTTGACAATACTACTTTGTATCATCCAATTTATTGCGATGCTCTGGTACGGTCTTTCTTATGTGCCTTATGCTCGAGATATTGTTAGACGGACTTTGAACGTGTGACGTCTCGACAACATATTGGTTTGTATGAAACATTTCTGTATATATAACAGCACTCGTAAGAGCGGAATTGAATAAATAATCAGTCATGATGTATGCTGCACCGTAGATCGTTCGGGTCAGTTCTTTTTTATCTGCAATTCACTGCTTGTTAGCGGCACATAAGACACGTCCATCGCGTGCTGTCGTCTTATTCCATCTTTGGTTTTGTCAATGATCTGAAATGACTGATTCCGTGTGTCCAATATAGTCGGCATCATGACTGGTGTCACCAAGCGGCCACCAATTTTGAGTTGCTCAATAAGCTTTGAGTGTTCGAATAAGAATCAACAAACATACAAACATTAATCTATAATGTTATGAAAAAGTTCTAGGATGATATGTAAGAATGTATGTTGAAGAGTGAGCCCACCTTTGTTGGCAGTTCAGGGGCGGCGGCCCCTACATGTATAGCGTCAAAAGGGGCTTCCTCCGGAAGTCCATTTCGTCCGTCTCGCACTGTTCAATGATGATGATAGTAGATGTAGATTAGATAGTTATCGTTAATAAAGTTAAATTAGAAATGACACCGTGTTAGATATCAGAGGTATGAGCTTACGTAATATTTCCACTCTTCCAGATGATATCAAAGAGGGCTGGTCTTTGTTGAGATTCTTTTTTGAGCGCTCTACGAGCTCCGGTATATGTTCGAGGCCAAAAACTTTGCCGTTAGGTCCAACCATCAAGGCCATGCACGCTGTAAGGTAACCGCTTCCGCTACCTATGTCTAAAACTTTGGCCCCGTCGGTGAGGTGTTTTTCTAGACTTTCAAGAGCGTATGCGTGCATATGAGGGGCTGATATTGTCGCGCCGGTGCCGATAGGAAGAGGTTTGTCATCATACGCACATTCGGGACTGTTACAATAATTGGCGCGATCGACGCGTCGCATGCAATCTTCAACACGCTCGGATTGTATTACTCCTTTGTTCTTAAGATTATTGATCAACTCTTTGAGACTTTTTCCTGAGCACTGCCAGGCCATAATTGTTATTGATTTATTGGTTATTCATCTCTTGAATTCATACATCGGAACAAAATCGTCTTGATTTCACTGTCAAAACATCAGCTGTTGTTCGAGTGTTTTGCTTTTAAACGCCTATCTGCGCATGCCTAGTGCTCGAACATTTTGGCGCCAGCGATAACGATGGGATCATCGAATAAAAGTTTTGCAGTGAACCTTTTCATTCCAACTGATGACATGAAGAGAAAAATAAGATATTGATAATTAGTTGAGCATATAATTAAAATTGATGTATATGGAGCTGAATCGAGAGGAAATTATAGGCAGGAATGTCCAGCATATTATTTCTCTGTATCACTTGCAACCAAAACTGTGTTAGTGGGCGGCGTCGTTTTGAGTGGATTCAGTGCTGAGATTTCAGATGAGGACACTAAATGTGAGCTTCGCACTCATATGCGAAAAAGAAAGCGAGGCTTTCGTAAGACGAGCATGCATGTAAATATGAAATGTTAGTAACAAGCAAACGCACTGAGATCAATTAACTTCAGATTTTTCACCACGGCGCCATACAGGGCCTCTCGCCCCTCTGTACAATGGTGCACGTCATGTTCATCTGCTTGTGAAACTATGTTCGTGCGTGTGCCGTCTCTGTTCACTGTGTGTTGGCCAGCTTACCAACTGCACACAATTGTTAGGGTGAACTTACACTCTAAATTTCGTGCCTTGATTCAGCCTTTTTGCTTGCTATAAATATTTCTAGATAATATTTATTCAAACAGTAACAATTCAATATGGTTTCCTTGGAATGTTTTTTGCAGTAAAGTATTTATTTTATAAAACGAATCGGGGGTGGTCATTGGGTGCATCTAAAGGAGTAAAGAAAAAAGAAGAAACCATATTGATGATTTTGTTTTCCATGCTCGTGGATCGCACTTGCGTGAGTTTGTGAAGCTGCGATCCCGATACAGTCTCTGGCTACTTATTGGTCGTCATTGGTTGAGTCCAGTGAAACTGACTTGAGAATTATATACATATATTTTATAAACAGTAGAGGTTGTGATGTATGAGTTTTGTAAACACATGTCTTTGTTTGGTATGAGCTTGTGGGCGCATGTATGTCTAGCCTTCCATCAAATTGTCGACTGTAGGTACGAACGATTTCCTTGTTCGAGGAACATCAATGATAATCTTTTCAGTTTCACGTCCAATTGTGCAAGTGTACACACCAGAGTCATCGTATTGTAAATTTTTGATTTTGAGGCTACCCTTAGGTGACAGCCTGAATCGACCGGTACGAGCTGGACTGAAATAAATGTCCGATAGACCGTTGTCGGCGGCAGTGCTGGAATCGGTGCGACCGCCAAGAGTTCGTAGCCTATTCTTCTGAGCACGCATTGATCCTCCCACAAATATTTTCGTACCATTCAAACGCCAATCGGGAAAATGAAAATCGTCCACAACATTGGATATTGAGCCGTAGAGAGAATCTATGTGTGCCTGATCGCTGTCCGTCGGCGACTGATCGTTTCGTCGATTCGTTTGTAAAGTCTTGCAAACAATCTTGACACTCGAACCTCGCAACAATTGTGCTTGACCTCCAATCTTGAGGTTAGCATTCTTAGTGCCTCTTGGCATAGTGTAATTTTGATATGGCATGGCGTCGATATGTGCATGACGCACTGTTGATTCATCGCCGCTGTTCTGGATAGGAGCAATATCAGGGCATTTGATGTGACAATTGAGGTCCAGTGTAGGTGCAGTTCTGTACTCGTTGAAGCATACTTCGAACGGCACATGACTCAGTTTACCGGGATGCCACGTTTCGTCTAACGTAGTAGGTTGTGCGGCAAATTCTCTACGGCAAGTGATGTTACGCGTGCGAGTGCCGAATCCACATTGAGGCGCCAGATCAGAGGACAGCGAATGATGATGTAATTGACATTCGGACCATGACCCCACCGACCATGCCGGCTTGCAATCGATACGGTTACAAGGGCGTTGAGTGTCGGGCATCGAAGAGCCAGTGGCCAGGCACAGATCGTTCGACAATGTGATGATATTGTCACGACCACGTGATATCTCCTGAACACATGTAACGTGTCGTGTAGTCACGCCCAGAGCACCGCAATCATGCGAACACTGTGTCCATTGTCCCGTCTGCCATTGCGGATTGCACGGATGATCATTGCATGTCTGTGTGAACGTATCCGGCTTGAGCGTCAACGGACACAAACTACTGTCCACAATCGATTGAGTCACATTGTCTACACATACCAATATGTTTTCTTGCAAACCACCCAGACATTCGGCACTGCATTGAGTCCATCCGTCGTCGCGCCATACAAATCTGTCGTTGTTCGTGTTCAATGATTGACTTGAATTCGATAAAGTCGGCGCTCGGAACAACAGTGATGTGCTCAGAGTATCATTATCAGTATCATCATCGTCGTCATTGTCGTTACTGTCAGTGTTAGTGGTGTTCTTTGATACTTCGTCTTTAGGAAGATAATTTGTGGCCATTGCCACACTTTTGGTAAACGAACGAGATCCAATATTGTCAATATCATATTTAACGGTTAGAGAACCAGTTTCATCTGAAGTCGATACCACTTGTTGTTTCTTGCTTTTTCCTGCCTCTGGCAAATTGCATGGATCTGATTCGCATGCCTCGCGAGTTGTTGGTTTAACTACACCGTTGCAAGTGTAATCAGGCAGATCAACGGCAATGCCTGACGCTTGTAACATCATTTTACATGTGACGTCTCTGCGTCGAGTGCCCGACACGACCCCGCATGGAGCGTCGCACGCCGACCAAGAACCAACCGCGTAATAGGGTTCATTGTTTTGAGAACCATGAGTATTGGACGAGATATCGTCATTTGGGTTGTCAGAATTTGAATTTACAGCTAGACCGTCGGGACGCCGAGTGCTCTGGGTGCTCGGTCTAACTGAAGTGCTCAAGGAGAACAAGTCAAACAGAGTGGCAGACGATGATTGTGGAATCATACTGATAATATTATCATCGTCGAATGGCAGTTCAACTTCGCGACGATTATTCGTTGACTCGCTGGTTGGATAATGATCCCTACGCGAAGATTTGTTGCTGGCACGATGCTCACGATGGCCAAGGTTCGACGAATCATCCATTCCAGGAAGCTCATCGTTAGGCGTTTCCGATGATGACGAAGATGACGATAAAGATACAACGCTGCGACCGGCTATAGTGGCTCGCGATGGCATTGATAGAGCTTCGCTGGGACACGCTCGTGCTGGTTGTACCGGACACGGACGAACATTTGTCGGTCGCTCAAGCCCATCGCAAGCACCCTCAAATAACTCAATTGTATTTCCGGCAGCATCCACGTAAGCGCAAAAGACTTTACGTGTTTGATTGGCCTGTCTCGATGAAGCCGGTGTGACTTGAATTGAATAATCTTCTGTCTGATCGTCACCGATGATCACTTGACACGCAACTTCGGTGTTATGCCTGCCACAGTCATTTGCGTTGGACCAATCGCCAGTGTGCCATTGTATGGGGCACGGAAATTCACTGCACTTGTCCGTAGTGCTTACATTGGTCGGTTTCGGTAAGCCAGCTCCCAATTCGCATAGACTGTCTTCGACACGTACTTGGAACTTTATGTCCTGACAAAACCATTGAAGTATTTTGTAGCCAAGACCGCAAGGTTTTGAGCATTTGTTAGTGTCCAGTTGTTTCCATTGGAACAAATTTCTGAGATCTATTTGGCGTCGTTCGAGCTCAGAGTGCTGAGACGACGACTTTGCACCGTTATGTTGCCGCGAATCTACATCTGCTGAAATAGATTTGTCAAGTTGTGGATGTTTTGTCGACAATGAGCTGTCGTGGTTCTCATGAGGGGCAGGAAATATGACGTCAATTTTTTCAACGTTATTTCTCTCTGAGAAGATGCTGCCATCGATCTTTGGCTCCAGTGCACTGACAGTCGTGAGTATCTGCGTCGTGTTGTCAGGGGGATGTGAAAAGCATTGTGATTGTTTCAACAATAGATAAATTAGAAAAACAAAATATGATATTAGTTTAATCATCATTTGTCGGGGCGATAATTGCAATGATAATGATATGTCTAACAAATGTAGAATTCTGAATGCTTTGTGTGTTGTGAATACTCGATGACGGCATGAAGTTGTAATGTTCATCCATTACGGTACTATCAGTTACATAACTGATAGATATGTGTCTTTCAAACAAATGACGGACAAGTGACGGGATGAAATCTCTTCACGTCTTCCTAGCAACGACACTATGTGTGCGATCAAATTGCGGTGGCACGTCATTAAAAATCTAATTGTTAGAATAAATAATAGAAGATTCACTTGACGTCAACAAAGACTGCTACGGAAGCAGGAAACGACACGTAAGCTGAGACACAATCTACACTTGCTGTTGATTTGAAGTAGCACAAAATCGCGGAGCAAGCGTAAACGAGAACAAGAATAATGGTGATGGCGCCAACCGACAACGTAGCAACACAACGAAACTTGTTGAAGGCCCTCTCTTTTACAAAGTAATGGATGCAAATAGCGCACGAATGTTGTCACAATATGTAGTGTTCTTCTGTAATGTATGAGATTATAGAATGTATAATGGCTGCTATAATAATAACAAATGATATACTACAATATCAACAATAATTAGAGCAAATTGATGTTGCTCACCAGGCGTTTAAACGTGATTAGCAAAAGTCAACCTACCGGCGAATCAAGTGTCTGTTGTTTTGTGAAAACAGATGATCGTGTGTATGGCGTGCGCAACACATTGCGGTGCTGCAGCGCGCACACACTCACAACAGAAAGCCCGGTCAGGCGTCTGAAAAAATAACAATAACAACAAATGGCAAATGGCAAATCTCCACTGTTGCTTAAGCAAACACAGTTATGGTTAGTTTCATTTGATGAATATTAGTCGATTTTTAAAGTAAGCGCAAACATCAGACTTAGGCCGAGATAGTTTATTCGTGGCATTCGACTCGGTTCGTTGTTTCTGTTTTGGTTGCTGTGGTTGTTTTAGTTCGGTATGTTTTGATTCCCCCATATTGCTTGGCAGTATCGCGAGCGAGAGCAAGTAATAGAACGAAATCTGTATGCTCGTTGATCGGTTGCTGGTCGTTCGATACACTCAGTAATGTCGAGTGTGTGGCAATGGAACGGAAAAGAAGGTTGCCGCGAGCCAAAACTTGGTCAGACAACGTGACGGCAAACAAACCAATCCCATGTCCGCGTGGACATGAAACTGATTGTTCGTGTGTCCTTAGAAGTATGGCTTCGAATATGTGTTACTGTTCACAATCGAGACGCGAATGCGAACACACTTGACGACGACGACGGTGACGACAAGTAAAGTGTAGATTTTGATCAATGATCGTTGTTGTTGTCGAATTGTTGTTGTTGTTCATCCTAAAATCAAGTATCGAATTGGTCAAATCGAAAGACAATAGTGTGAAGCAAAAAACAACAAAGAGCAGCAACAAAAAGAACGCCTGTGGCCGTATCCACTGCATATCATCATTTATTTCTCACTCTTTTCTGTCAATTTATCTCACTGGCATTGGCGTTGGTTCTGACATTAGGTGTTGCTGTTGTCGTTGTTCTTCTTATTGGACACAACGTAGACGTTACGCTCGAGTTGGGTCAGTTGTTTGGCTTGGATCGGATTGGATTCGTGGTGCCTACTAACCGGCTGGTTGGCCAAATAAAGAGTTGGCCAAGTGCTAAGAGTCGTTTACAGCACCACCAATCGGGACCGACCGAGCGGTCATTGTTTTGAGCGGCATCGCTTCGACTTTCGAAGCCATTCTCGAATAGCAAGCAAGAGCACTAACTGGCATAGACTGTAGGTCGATGCTGATGTTTTGTATAAATATCATCGGCATATCATTGTTGCTGTTCATGATTGTTGGTATTGGTGGTTGAATTTGGTCTTCCCCCCCCCCTCTCTCGATCTTTTCTCTTCCTCATTCCTTTTATACTTGCTCAAGCTTTCGAAAAGATTTACTCTTCTTCTTATGTTACCAACACTTACGACTGTTGTGATAGTGTGCCGAAATTCGATAAGTCCAACATTTAGCGGACGGAACATTTAGTCGGTTGAAACAACGAAGGCTGTTGTTGTTGCCGGTCGCTTCCATGGTGTCGTTTTCTAGCAACATGTTGTTGCTGCTGCTGCTGCTTTTCTATAGACGAGCAGAAACATACCATCAATAAGCAATAGTGTAGAAAAAAAACACTCGCACTATGTTATACCAACTGTAGTTGTTGCCATGTAGCGCCATAAGATGAGCGTGTACGGCAACGCTTAATTATAACGTGATAATTAAACGTCCGCCAATGCACGTCCACTAGTAAGCAAGCAATGGGCAGTGGTGTAGATTGCAGCAGGTAATACTGGAAAAAGCTGATGCGATCGCAGAGGAATTCTGTGCCGCGTGTGTAGAAAATCAGTGACGCGTGCAAGAACACGTCCACTGACCAAGCAGCCAACCAAGTGTTTGCCCGTTCGCTTGTTTGTCTGGCTGTCACAAACGTGCGCAAACCAGATCAAAAGCAGACAATCAAATTGCAACGGTCCGGTTAGATGCAATGTTTGTTGCCCTTGTTCATCTCTGACGCTGCAAGTCGGAATCAAAGGCCAATTGAAAATAGAATAACGTATTGAAAATAGAATTCTCTAAATAGAAAATGGAAAAATATCTTTAGCTGCCGCTTCAGCAATTGGGGCCGACACATTTTCTGGCTAACACTGGGCGAGCCAAACATGAACTAGTCAGATTCACCCATGAGTTCGAGACGTGAAGTGAACAAGAGGTGTTGAACTACACCAATAACAACATGTGGTGCAAAAGGCAGCATTCAAAAACCAATTGTTGATGCCTGCAACACCGGCATGTTTCTTTCAGATGAATACGTGGTTAATTTTATATTACCATTACAAAGAAGTTTTTTTTCTGTTCCTTCTGACTTCTACCGCTCCAAATAAATCTCTCCTCTAAATCTCTTCTCGTCGCGTTTGTCCAGCACGTCAAGATATCAGACAGACTCCTATCCATATCGTTGTCATTGGCCGCTATTCGTAAGGTCAGTAGTAGAAATAATGATTACCACCAATCGATGTTTTTCTATTGTTTTATTATAACTTGTATTATTCTATCTTTGGAATGGATTTTATTAATTTAGCTTTTTATCGCTTACTGTCGAAAATTATCTCGAGTTTGACCAAGCCCAACTCGTAAGGACCAGGCGTGTTGTCAGTACCTGGAACGAACGATTGCACAAATGCACACGTGCAAATCATTCCATAAGTGGGTGGCCGCTGTATTCGTCGATGATTTTTTTTCCTTTCGGTAGACAAGCAACTTTCTTACACATCGAAGAAAAAAAACGTCGAAAACTCAAACCCGATCGAAATTTTAAGAGAAACATACACACACGATAAAGGAGAAAATTGTTTGTTTGCTCTGTGTCTTCTGTGATTTCAATCTATTGAATTTATCGAATACTGAAACGGTTGAAGTGGTCAGCAGCAGCACATTCCATCAGTATTGTTTGATTTCAACAACAAAAAAACCAATGAAGCAATTTGCTTTACTCCTTACTTCTATTTAATGTTTGGTTTCTTCCTATTCAACGTTTAATTCAGTTCGACACACATAAAATAACTAGCCGGCCACAATGTTGAGAGGTCGGAAAACGGCGACCAAACACAAAACAAGCTCTCAATTCGATCAACGCGCTATCAAACGTCGTCACGTTGACTTGTTGTCGCGTGATTTATATCAAAATGAGTGCGACGCAAACTAAATGTCACGCACTAGAATTCGCGTGCAGCCAATCAATCCTAGTGCAGTGCTTACACGTATACCAATAAGATTGCGAGAGCACTCGATCGAATGCGCTCAATGGTAGGCTAGCTGCACTCGACACTGGCTCCGTCTGGCGGTCGGCAAGAGGCGCGAGCATCTGATTAACTATAAAAGATGAACACAACTGGTTCGCTCGAGCATGTGTACGTGCGTGCATTTGTTCGTTCGTTCGCTGGCTCGCACTTTCGCTCCAGTAAGTTCGCTGTGCAAATTTAGCTTAAGAAAGCAGAACGAATTGATCAGATTCGCCCATCCGATTGGTCAAAATTTATTGTTGTTGACATTCTCATATCAATATTCAATTGCTCTTAGCTATTATCTAGTGTAATGATATCACTTATCAACTAATAGAGCAAAGTTTTCTCTGGATTCGTCACTGGATTGGTTGGCAAGAATTTATCATCGTCGACATCACATTCGATTGGTTTTACCAATTATCTATCAGGTGTGGTAGTATCACTCATCAACTGATACATTTAATTTGAAAGACCTTCATTCGCACAGACTGTCTCTAATCTATATAATCTCTTAATTATCAGCATCAAGCTTATAATACAAAACCTCTGCATAAACGGACAATCTTCCTAAACAATCATATTATCAACATTACTTAAAGATCTCCTAGAGAGCAATCGAATCAGGCAAGCTGTACGATATGACTGTGTTAACCAGAAACCAATGTCGTGAACTAGGTCGTAACAAGCGACAAAGAGAATGTGTCTTATGTTGTGAGCCCACAAAAAGAGCTCAGAACAAGGAAAATTATGTCCACAATGACGCGTCCACGGTCCTGTCATCTGACAGTGACCGTGATGATGCTGTGATGATTGTTGATTGTCTCCCTCCGATAGAGCTACGCCAACATGAAATTTTCGATATAGATGATGATTGAAGAGGACTATCTTGAAACCTATCGTATAAATAAAGATCGGGATTCAATATACGCGGCAGCAATATCAATAGCAAATAAACAATGCTTCCTTCGAAAATTAGATTGGCTGCGATGCTTACCTTTGATCGGTGGTCATGTGCAGAATCGTCTATTATTGTAGTCAACAATAGAAGTGCCCACAAGTATGGAGTTAACATTATTGAACCATCTAGTGACGTTGTTCAGGCGTGCTCGATGTTTGTTGTTGTTGTCGATGACAGCCGAGAAAATTTGCTTTGGTTTGATGACTGGCCGATGCGGATCCTATATTGTATTTGCGCAGAGGATTATTATCGCCCAAAGTGAGCAGTTGGCATGTGTCAATCACGATAGCACAAAATTGTGAGCTCTGATTGATTGATTTGTGTGCGTATTGCGCAAAATTGGATATGGAATCATGGAAGGTTCAGGCACCAATTTGGTACAGGAAGTGGCAATGGACAGATAGAGCATCATTGGGTGTTAATTTGATTATTGGTCTCGTACATAGTGAAATACTGATATGGAGAGCGACACGAAACGAACAGGATTTGAATCGGTCGACATTTTCTCGGTGCTTTGTAGTTTGAGGCTTGGTTTCTTTCCATCAAACTAGCGCAATACATTATTGTCATGACAACTGTTAATTCGTAGCTTGAGGAGCCATCGATTGAGGACTTCATCATCACTCACACAGAAGAAAATTGTGTGTGCGTGTGTGTTTATGTGAATCGCTGAGAAGTTTGTTGACCTCTGATGCTGGCCCAATAATCAAAGGAATTCAGTCTTTATGAGGTGGCGTCACGCAAACTTCACAAGTGCAAAGAGTCTGACTGCAAGGCTACCTTAAGGCATGAAAATGAAATGCGAGTCAAGTGTTTTTTCTTCGGTCTCAACTTAATGTTCAAGCAAGAGCACGTAAGTGATAGCAAACTGAGCGAACCAATCGATGGCTCTCAATGGTAGTGCTGTCTGACTGAAATGATCGTCGCGGCACGCGGCACGTAGGTGCGTACGTAAAATTGGGCGGTAAACGTTCGCCAACGAAAACCAACTTTAACCAACGCTGAGTTTGGCAATGCATCCAATAATCTTCTACAGGATTTGTAATGTAGCGTTCTTAAAACCATTGATCATGAAGCTGTTGTAGACGTCAGAGTAGAAGTGAAAAAAGTTTTCTAGTGACTACTGTTACCTGTAGGAGCAACTGTGCACGTAATTAATTGATAACGATGGCCATAATTTCATCGTCGTCTTCTCTGGCTGGCCTGTCCTTGCAAGTACAAACCGACAACAGCCAGGCAATGGAGCAAATGATGCACGCAGCTCAAGAATCAACTCGAGATGCTAACTAATAAAAACATCAGCAAACATCCGATTAATATTACCAAACTATTCAGCAGACTACATACAACAGTTATGATCCCACCTTGTTGAGTGATATAATGCAAGTGCCACGGGTTTGCTATGGAGGCTATCGTGCATGAGTTATGGAGCATAGTCATCATTGTGTCAAAAGTCCAAGAAAGAATTTTCCACCAATAGCAACAAAAACAAAGACTCACCAACCAAACTGAACTGAGCGAAATGAAGAACAAGGTGCGCCAACAACTCGCACAGCATGTGTCGTCTTTTTTTCTCGCAATGAATTTAACGTAGAGGTCATATTCACGGCCGATGCCAATGCCATTATCTAATTATCGGATCTGATGAAAGAGAAAACTCCGAATTACGACTTTCTCTTTGGTCATCAAGTGAAACTCTGGTCAAACTATCAATGCGTTATCAAAGCAGCAAGAAACAAACGAATGATGTGTGCGTCAAAAGAAATTGTTGCTTCACAATGGGTTTCAGCTTTACCACAGCTCTTGTTCTGTATGTTCCGAATTTCAAGATCAAGTATGAGCCAGCCAAGAATCAAGCGCTCAAAATAAGTGATGATTTCTATGAAACGCTGCTACGGCCTTACGATCAATACGATTATGGCTACACTCAATGGTGTGAGTGCTCAGGTGGCTGGTCTAGTTGTTTGAAGCGCTGATGCTGCTGTTGAAACAAGAGCGAACAAAATGTCCAAGATCTTGAAATCGATATCATCATCAATCATCGTTTCTTTCTCTGCTTTCATTCGTTCACGTTCACCGTTTACAGGCCACCGAGTAATATGTTGAATTGACCACCATAAAGTCAATTGCACAAGTGAAAGTCATGGTTAGCAATATTTAGAGGCCATATTTTTTTCCGGCAAGTGTTCGCATCGATCCGAGTCATGTTATAATTCAGCTAATTGACATGTGTCATATCTTGCTCCAAGCTAACATAACATTAACCGAACGAGGACCACACCTGAATACAGGACATTGAGATTACAACTGCGACGACAACGCAACGACGTAGGCATATTTGAACTACTAGAGATGCACCATTGCTCAATTGAAATGACTATTTCAGAGTAGATTAATTTTTCGCTCGTTTGTTGAAAATGAGAGCTGATGCAATCACAATAAACAGGCGGATAGAAATCGAAATCATATTGAAACGACTCTGGTCAGCGCGCGATCGTAAAAAACCGAAATAAATATAAATTCGTATATAGTTCAAGTGTTGTTTGCTGTTTGGTGTGAGCTAGTGAGCAACCTGACGGCTTTGCGCTCACAGCACGATAAACTTTGCAAAGATGGATATAAATGCCAAATCGTTGTAGCGTCTGCCAACATCATTGGCAGCATAGCTTGATGACGGCAGCTCCAGCAGATTGACTCAAGCTTCAGTGTATGCTTCTCTGTTTGTTTGTTTGTGTTGTGATCTTTGCGCATCAAATCTCATCAAGGTGGAATCGGATATCACAAATTGTCGAGAAACTTGAAGCGATGGTGCAAACGAAAATTGCACCACTACAAGACAAGCGTTGCTTGCTAATAGCCAAAAATCATGATTATTAGCATCTTTGCATTTAATGTATAGCAACTAACTCCACTGGTTCACGCCAAAACACTTATACGAGATAATTTTCGGACTTGATCTCGTTTTACAAACTCACCACTAAGTCCACTCTAGACTCGATGATTGTGCGAGTATGTGACTTTGAGATCATTGAATGCAGACGAACGAAATCAACGCATCCGAGTGACAAAAATGTCGTGGGTGGCACTGACAAAGCTGGCATCTCGACACCCGATCGTTGGCTACACATTATTGAATCTAAGATTGTATGTCCGGTGAAGGTCATTATCAACTTGACTTCGATGAAGTGACATCTTTTCCACTTTGATTAAAAAACTTTGATTTAAAAATTCAGGAGTTTATTAGTCGTCTCATGTTTTTAATTCGATAATTCGGCTAATTCCAAACACCATTGAGTTGGACATAATGAACAAACCAGCTAGCAGGTGTGGCGCAATATTGGTTGTGAAAAAAATTAAATATTATAAATATTATGACTACAAATGTTCCGTGAGCCCACCCAGGTGCTGTGGGAGTGCTAATGCAACACAAGGATGAATAGCAAAAACAACAGCAAGAACAACAACAAAATCAAGGGGTCGATGCAGCCAGAGAGATAAAGCCAATTAGAGAAAGGAGAATTTGTTGTGAGTGTGTGTGCAATGGTAATGAGATTGGCAATTTTCTAGTTTCAATCTAGGGAAGGAACGCGCAATGGAAATCTCACTTCGTGTTTCGTGATTGGAATCGAGCCCGAATTCTAATTGGTGGCCACCATAGTTTGTCCAACGAACAAACGACTGAACAACAACTGATGAGCGTAGTTTATTCTTGCTAAGGTTGTGTTCACTTCAATAGGCACAACATATCTATTCACACTGTCAGGCGAGCGCACATGGACCTCACACAGTACGTGATTGATCACTTTTATAGTGAAGAGAGAACTTTTGCCGATAAAGACCCTCGTGTGTATTCTATTTTTTCCGAAAATTCAATGCACGTGATCAGTTCACTTTTAAACTTCAAACTATAGAGAGTCTGAGAGAATTTGTGAAATGTACACTTGTTAGTAAGTGTGCGATTTGTATGAGTGTCGTTGTTTGATTCACTAGAAAATGCTTGATATGAAAGGAATTACGCACAACATTGCTTGTTGTGCGTACTGCTCACATTGGCAATCGTACGGCGTTGTTACGTAAGCTCAACCGTCAGAGCAAAAGAGACCACCCAGCGATTTGCACACCACTGTCAGTGATTGTTGATTGCTTGCTGATGCTGACGCTACGATCGTCGATTGTTTGTTGGTCGCCACTGATAGTCCAATTGTTATTATTACTAGTGTTACTATTATTATTCCTATTGTCTTGCGCTCACTGTACTGCATACAGAAATTGGTTTCCTTTTGATTGATTGCCAATGTGGTGATTGCTACGTGCATAGGTGCTCATTAGCGTGCTCATCAGTCGTCATTGAGTGTTCTCGTCAGTATCATGTATGATGACTACTGAACACACACTTCGGTTAGAATCGAATCACAATCTTCGGAGAAAATACACCTATCTTTTATGCATTGTAGTCACACCGTATTCACGTAATAAATCAATTAAACTAGGCAATCAGTTTTTTGTTGCTATTGCACGGCGCCTATTGGTGCACCTATCTGGGCACAAATAGTGATCACGTAGCACGCGAGCATTCAATGTTTGATAGTTGTACCTTCTTGGACATATGCACAAAGAATGTGCATAGCATTGTTTCATGATTTGCATTCTTTGATTGATGATGTGCCATGTCAGCTGTCGAGTTTGTCGCCGTCTTACATCAACAACTACGGCACAAAATTATCGAATAATACATGGCCACAACTAGGCGCTCCTAGCGGTCGAAGCTAGCAACAAAAGAATTTGCATGAGCATGGGATCAATTATGTAATTGGTACGCACTTGGTTGGCACTTGTGTTTGTTAGTGTCGCGTAAGCGTAGTAGCATACACGAACAACTGCTTAGAAATGAACTCCCTGGTAACCCTAATTGCATCATTTCAAAGAACTACTACTACTGTAGGTGACGATTCTAAAAGCGACGGAGCAGCTGAGTCACTCGTGCTGGAAGTCATTGTGCGTACGCAAGCTAAACTGGCCCACAATTTCCATTGCATCCAATTGCTAGCATATGGCCATTAGCTGATTGACTGATTGCACTCCAAACCTGCTGATATTTCCGCACACACAGTAGCACAAACACTGTTGTACACACCAAGATACTTGAACACTCATGTGTGAGCGTGTGTCTGCGTTGGAGGCATGATGCTAAGGTAACTGCACGCAATTCGTGCACGCAATCAATGAAGCCGCACGTGTCACTTAGCATAGTGTGCTTTTCGCACCCATAGAAAAAGAAGGAGCGAGAGTCTCGCTAGCCAACAAACAGACCACGGACAGCATCGACAATCGAATGATGCCATCGATCAATGTTCAGAGTTCGAGCGACGGTCAGAGGCGAAGGCGCCAATGGGTCGACGAAATGATCGATTGAAGGGCCAAGGCTTCTCTTTTTTGTGTTCGATTGTTCGCTACCTTGTTGCTTGGTGCGTTATCTCCTGGTGGACCTCTGTATTGACTCAATACATTAATCGCGTTGGACGAATGGAGCACAGCGAACAGTTCGCTCCTTGAACGAATTCTATCGACGAGTTCTTGCTCGTAGATGGATTTTCACAAATACATCTGACAAAAATGTAAGACACAAAAAACCGGTCCGGCTTACAACCTGCTATTGTTATTGTCAGAGACTTACCTTTGATTATCCGTGTCTCTATGTTGGGATAAAATGCAATTCTTACTGAATTATCTATTGTTGAAGCCTGTGAATCGATCAAAGTCTCTCTATTTTAGTCTATTTATCTCTCACACAAAGCACGAAGCTCTGGCAGAAAGTAGTGCAGTAAGATTGTGCAATTATGACGACGATGAACTCGATTGATTGTCTATTTTCCTTGTGTCGAACATAAAATCGTGATTGCTATTGTCATAATGATCTTCATATATGCTGCTGATGACAATCAATTTAGTACATTTTTTTGCGTAAGCTGACTATCAATGCAGGATTAATCTTTTTTGTTGATCTTGGCCTCTCGCAGTTTATCGATTCAACGTTCAGTAAACAGTGGCAGGCAATATATG
Organism: Fragariocoptes setiger; assembly: GCA_019968535.1. NCBI lineage: Eukaryota > Metazoa > Arthropoda > Arachnida > Trombidiformes > Phytoptidae > Fragariocoptes > Fragariocoptes setiger. Next base: position 69,622 of record JAIFTH010000007.1, on the reverse strand, counting down.
TTGATTTTTCATCTAAGCGACACTAAAACTTTTTCTGTTGAGCCAATTAACTGCCTCTGAATTAACACTATGACGGCTACTCGATTATTTGACAATTATTCTCGCAGTATGTGTTCTACTTTTGATGGTATTATTTTTGTCGTTTGTGGTTCATTGCTGTTGATTGCTTCGAATGTGAGATGATTGTCAGGGTTTCGATTATGAACAACAAAATAGCACTCATCGCTGAATCCTCGTGTACGTACTCCAACATACTAATGATTTTCTACTCAACTTGAGCACTAGCAAACTCACAAAACTTTTCATCGAGCAATGTCATTCACGATGGCGCATGCGTACGTTTTCGCGTGCACCTGTTGTCTTGCCTTATTCGATATCGGTAGCGCCATCTGTTGTCATACAGCCACACAGCCATCACCGTTTATAATAAACTTTAGTATTTCTTACCTTATTTTTTAGGTAAGAATCATTGTTTCATGCTATTGTCACAATTCAACTCGCTCAATTAATGCAAAAAACAGAAATTGTTAGATATCTTATCAACTCTTCCTGTTGCAGTGGAACAAATGCTTTACCCAAATAACACATACTTATTCTCCATAATAAATCTGAATCTAAATAATAAATAATCAAACTCGTTTTATCATCGCTGTTCGTAAATCATTAATGAGTCTGTTGTAAAATATATCGACAGAGTACATTTCATACAAAAGATTACTCCATGCACGTTTAAGTTTAACACGCTCACGTAACCCGATGTGCACGTGCCGTCATTACCCGTTGTGATCATTTTAGATGCACCACATTGTATCTGCGAGCGAACCATCGACCGGCTGTGCGCAAACTGTTCTTCTTTCATTCATTGCTGCTCGAGACGGTGTATTCGCGCAAATTAACGCGCAAACTGTAACAGCAGCACACACCACACAGCGTTCTTATATTGTGCAATTTGTGATGTAAATACTCAAGATGTGATTTGTCAACAGCAAATGCTTCAAATCCTATTCTCCCTTAGACACATTTATATTAACTAAAAATTTATCATCGATGTAATTATCATGTATCATCGCTCTTATTGATTTAGGTAGCAGATTATCACATAAAGGAATATAAGAAATGGACAAGCCAAGCTCGCGCAACGCCAAAACCAAAGATATCATGGATATTGACAATTTATTGATAGATTTGAGGTCTCAGATAGCCAACATACGAGGGATGGCCGCAGAAGGTCTGGTAGACTTCAGTCGTAGCATACGTGATCCAGCATCGTCGTGTTGTCACATGTTTGACATGATCATTGGACTCGCCGAACACCAGATCTATGGATCTCAGACCACTTCTAGTCATGAGTTAATTCTCGACACATCGTCTCAGCCACATGATAAGCTTGACCGAATCATAATCGAAGTGTTGAAAGACACATCAGATCATCAGAGCGAGTATTTAGATCAAGTCGTCGGGGCTTTCACTTACTTCAAATCATTGTACGCCTCACTTGACGTACTTATACCCAATGATTCGCAAATAGAAACGATACTAGACTATCATTTGGACCAGAAACAATTGAAAGTGGCAGCCGAAAACTATGCTAGCATTTTCGACAGCATGCATCGAATATTGAAATTGATATTGACGACAGTTAAAAGCAGCAATAATGTAACACTAGTCAGTGGTGCTCTAGAAAGTCTACGAGCTATACTAGAACAACCTTGTCAAGCCATTCGTGACATACTTCTCATGCCGGGTTCAACTTTCCTATCGAACTGCTCCAAAATGATAGCTTCGAGATATTTACTAACCGGTATTGTTGGTCATTATTGGCCAGATGATCATTCCAAAGTATCTACCAAATCCCTAGCAATATCATGTCTGGCTGCAATAATCAAATTGAAGCCTCATATTTTGTTTACTTACCTCGATACGCCAGCAACTTTGATGCCATCTGAAGAACTCGTATCCGGTACCCAATGTCAACGAATTGATGATATATTTTTGCTGCTTTCACATCAAGACCCAGTCCTGATTGGACAATTAGCCACGGTTATTGGCAACTATATTGCTTCGGCATGGCATGAGCACGCCACTATCAACGCTCGTTTCAATCACGTCATCTACTATTATGTTCCCACGTGTGATAGGGTGAAAGAACTGTGGCAAAAATTCATGTCGATATTAAGCAATGATCAGATAGCCCCATTAGCACTTAAATCGTGCATTCAGTCGGCACGCTTAGCACTCAGACCACTTCTAGAGTTAGACCATTGTCAACACATTGTCGAAACCGAGGATTTTGACATTCTAGTGAAATTAAGCCAACATTCTTATTGGCTCGTGAGACTCGAGCTATTCAAGCTGTTTTCAAGTCTCGATTATCGGACTATTTTTTATTTAGAACATTACCATTGGTATAGAAACGGCCGACGTGCACTGGTTCCCGGCACCCATCTTCAACATCGTGTATTGAATAGGATCTTGGCACCGGCATTGATTGACACCAATCCTAAAGTTGCTATTGGTGCAACACAGTCTTTGCTAGCAATATTGCCGAATTTATGGCATTTTGATGGGCACAGCGCAGAAACATCTTTCAAAGACCCAATTGTGTCATTGTCAGAACAATTGTCAGAGAGCAATCTTTATTTGCAAGAGAATCTATACGACTGTGATCATCATCATTGCCCCATTAATTATCTACTCAACAAGTCTGAAGCAAAAATATCTATAGATCCAACTTCCGCCCTTACATCGACATTCCTACCAACCAACAATGCGAAAGATACAGCCGCTCGCTTCCATATAGATAATCTCAAAACCATATTCCTTTTACTCACTGATCTGTTATATTCTAGTATTGAGTCCAACAAGACAGGAATCTCAAGCGTTGTCAATTCCATCAACGAATTGGCATTACATTATCCTATCTACAAATATCCCTCAAGTTGGTGTTGTGAAGCAAATACCGAGTCAAAATGCTTCATGCTGCTTGAATTCATGCTATCTTATCTGGCCAATGAACAATCGACAATTACTGATCTTGAAGTCTACCGAATATTTGTGTCAACTATCAAGAACATTTTGTGCGGTATATGTCATCAGAGTATCAAGATCCGCCTCGATCTATCATACCTTTATTCTGGCGCAGAACTAGCCACTCTGAAAGACTGTGACTGGTCCAGCACAAACGTTAATCCACAGGCATTGCAAGACCATGTCGAGAAGTTTTTTGTTCACTGCATCAGATTATTGCGGGTCTTTATCAATGTTATAGAGGGGCCACCAAAGATATCGAACAAAGAGAAAGTGACAAAAACATTGAATATCACAACGAATTCATCTAATCAAGTGAGAGATGAAGAATCGAGCTATATGACTTCGGATGCCATGTTTTCCAAAATCAACGATGCCATAAAAACATCTTACGAAAGTGCAAAGATGACCAGTTCCGCACAAACATCTGAAAGGTACTTCACACTGCTCGAGGTTTGCCTGGACAGTATAGCTGATTTACTTGAATACTTATCATTTAAATTTGTTACCAAGCACACAAAAGAATTGCTCAGGCATTTGAGATCAACATTACGTCTAACACCCATATTAACTCTCAAGTGTACACGCCAATTACTTAAAAGTTTATTTGGACTGAATGCATTGTGTTTGTATGATCCAGAATCTCATCCTGAAAGCCCTAGATGCGGCCATAACGAATTATTCATTAAACGGAATGTGGTAATAAACACTAGCGATTTTGATAAACAAGTCACCGATGATCGATTGGCTCATCATGTATCCAAATTGATGAGCGAGAATTGTTCGATGTACATGAAATCGAATGAAGCCAATAATTCAAGTTCAGAAACTTTGTATGAGACGACCAATGCCAGTGTTTATGACAATCTTATTAGCAAACCCCAGAGAAAATTGGCACGATCTTTGAACAAGACCACCAACACTATAACTCCGGACAAATGTATTTTGCTCAACAGTGAACAATTGATACCCCTACGTATTAGACAATTTATCGAGCAACGAGCGGCAAGTTTGTTCGAGAAGAAAAACTTGACCCCACGAATGTTTGAAGTTCAAATGTTACTTAAGACCCACGTATCCGAATTCGGGGCCATTGTGTCTGCAGCAATCGAGGCATTTGGTGGTGAGACCAGCCAATTTCAATGCCAAACATTGCATCTCATTTGTTATTTAGTGTTGCTGCGCGTAAACTATAGTCAATTGGACAAGAATGGTCGTTTTATTGATTCTGTTTATCGTGTCCTTGATTCTATTGGCGGTGGAACCAATCGCGATAATGGAATTTCAATTGGTGGCCAGATCAACAAGTCATATACCTTGAATGTCAGTAGCAATGATGTCATCAAACAACTGGCAACAAATTGTTTTACGTTTTTAGTGTACTTGACCTATGACAAAAGTAGCAAGGAGCCACCTGTCACAATGGCAAACATTATTCAGCGCGTATATCATATTCGCGCCAGCGATCAGAATCCTGATCAAGCTCTCATTCCAGCCTTAAGATGTCTGGTGTATGATTTATTCTTGCCAGTATCTACTTTAGCCACAGTCGCCAACAATAGTGACGTTGAGAAAGAACTTGTGACAAAATGTTTGCTGGAATTATTGAAACATCCTCAAGTGTACGAATTATTGGGGGTCGTGTTGTTCAGCGAGAGTTATTTCTCGAAATGCATTGATTTAACTCACAAACTCATGGGAGCAATCCCTGACATGCTATCGCGCCAGCAAACAAATCTAGACACTTATCAAGCTCTACGTAGCGCACAAAAATTAATCGAATCCATTGCGCCAAATGTTCTGCACCCTGTCGAATTTGCACTTGAGCGATTATTCCACGAACCGCATGAGCATTATCTCACAAACAGCATATTGTTTCATCGTTGGATGGGCGCCATATTAATTGGTGTACGTATATTGTTGACACAAGTCAAAGAAGATGCGTTCTTGGCAAAATTTGGCACATCATTCATGTGTCGGCGAACCGACAGGCATCAACTAACATTACCGGTACCGAGTGTTGGTGGTGACGGAGGTGCTCTTGCCGATGCTGGCGATAGTTTGGCCACAACTCCACTGCAACATGAAATAGGCTTACCAGGGCCAGTTGGTGTCGTTGTCCAGCCTGCTGTCAGCCCCGCAAATATCTTTCAACTGTCGAACGCGGCCCTGAACTCAAAGATAGAGCTCTCTGTCGAGAAAATCACTCTCAGCGAACCAGACCATGTTGCCGAGCACTTGCTACACATTGTGCAACTGTGCGCCGCTCAATTGTTGTCATGTTGTGAGCTCACCTACGAGCATGAACCTACCTTGGCTCATCAAGCATTGCTCGTGCAACATCTCACATCATATTTATTATATTTATCACACTTATTCCAATCGGGATTATTTACACGTATTACTGGCAGCGCCATGGCACTAATGACACGTCAAACTTACACAACAACGTCGAAATCTTCCTACCACAAATCGCAGCATCAGTTATCGGTAGGGCAAGTGCCTACTTTAGCACAACAAGGGGTGTCAGCAGTGTCGTCGTCACACGATGACGAGAATGACAGTGGCTGTGCCGACGCGTCGTCTCATTGTGGGGCTATTTGTGACAATGTTGAAGATGCCATCAGGGAGACACGTCGTCACTCATCATTCTCGTTAGTCAACACTAATTATTTGATGCAAAAATTGTCTCGATCACACCCGGACGTTGCCATTCAATGGTGCAGCATAATGGTATCGCTTAATTGTGTCTCACTCAGTGATTCATTCTGGTCAAGTATGCTAGCATCCACTGGTCAAAATGTTGGTGGTCCATCATTATCAGGATCTGCTATGGCTTCACCCACTGCCAGTTGTCATAATTGTCTGTCTAGCGAAATTCTTTCTACACATGAAACGTCTACCATCCAAGATGAGACGCTGAAACTTGCACCTAATCTTGAGCTTGCCAGACGTGCCTCATTGTGTTTGATGTGTGATCATGTAGCTGATGCTGCCACAAATACGGTCACCGATGCTGAGCAGCTCGCATCGCTTGTCGTCCATCACATCAAAGATTTGATTCAATGGTCACATGAAACACCTGTACGAGAATTTATAGTTTCTCTGCATCGCAATCGTTCTGCCAGTGGACTCTTTATTCAAGCAATCGCTGCAAAGTGTCGACGGTTCGATTCAATCATATTCGTGCGTAAATTGTTACTTTGTCTGGCATCAGTACATCGAGCCCAATACTCAGCTTTGCTTGCGTTACTGTTCGACACTCTAATGGTACACGAAGACGTAAAGCCTTGTTTGTCGTTGACAGCGCGTATCGAACGTTTTGCCTGTAACATCATTGATAATTTGCTCACCGATGCGGGTACGACAATTGTTCAGAAATCAGACTTAACAGCAAACAACGAGTCAGTGTCAAAATGTCATTTAAATGCTAATCTTTCGAAAGATTGTGACAATGAACAAGAGAATGAGGACCATGTTTTACCATCGTTCGACGACATTGAACGTTGGCAAACAAAGTTGGACGCAAACGCTTATCCAAATTTAGCACAGCAATTTGAGCGTCTTCTCGAGAGACACAATACTAGTGCCTGTAGTGTCGTTCACGGGGGAGGCGAAGATCAAACGACTGCGCACAAAGAAGAAAGAAAGGCACACATACAAAGTAAGACTCGTGAACTTGAGCTTGAACAGAGCCCATTGGGTCCGGAGAAGAATATCACCATTCCACTGTTGAGTGGAGACTCGAGCATGCTGCACGCACTCGACTACCGTTCGAGTGAACGTGAATTATTGAATGGTATGCAACGCATCGATGTCTCGCGTTTGGGCGAATGCATACGCACGGGCTCGAGTCAAATACGCAATCAGCGCCCCACTGACATGCCGTGTCGCACACACAGCGCCTTACTCAATGCGGCCATGCTGACTCTCTGTGGACACATTGAATCATTGTTGAGTGAATCAACAACACCTGTGATCGAAGCAATGCACCATGGACAATATTTCATGCCTGCCAACGAGCTGGCCCGCCATGAGATTGTCTATCGCAAATCAAGATGTCGCTTGTTTGCTGGCCAGGTTTCTAGGTTTAACGAACGCTTGTGTCAATTGACTAAGCCACTGGAAAGTGTCATCAAATATTACGTCCCGCTCCTAGATAGCAAAGAGTACGCTGTAGATGAGTCACAAGTTACAAGCAGCGAACATTACAGTCACAAAGTCATGCCCTATCTAGTGCGTATGATACGTTTGCATTCGGAATATGTGCATTGGCAAGCCGAGAATGAATTGAGCACTAGCCCAATGTGTTTGTTTCAACTAACAGAACAATTACAATTGTTACGAACATTTTTAGCTTCACGCTCTCCTGTGCAGGCAGCCAGCGTAGATATATCATTGATTTGTACTCTAGTGTCAGCCATACACGTTCTGTGTTCCACAATATGTCACACGTTCACCACTACAACAATAACTCGGGACAGCACCCATGATGAGCCACATTTTTGGCAGTTAAAAAGCTGTATGGAACAAGGAGCATCGAGCCCACAACATGATGCTGCTGTCAGTGCAATAAAGCACGCGCGACGTGCGTGTCTCAAAGCATTAGACATGCTGGAATTTGTTGATGTTGTCCAACAATCGCACGAAATCAATCCTCTAGTGTATGATTTGCTCGTGCCCCTAGTGATAGCAACACTACGCTTGCCGCTGATAAATTCATTCACTCTGGTGCCGGCCGCCTTGTGGAGGCGTCGACTATGGCCGCCCTCTGAACTTGTGAGCGATCTAGAGACACAGGATAAAACTCTGGTACGATTGCCGGTGCCACCCGGCGACGTATTGGTACATGATCGAAATGTGGTGGCAAAATTTGCGCACACATTAGCTACCATAGGCTGGACTAGTCGACAACAGTTCGAAGAGGCTTGGATGTCGTTGTTGAGTGTGTATGCATTGGCTGTCGAACGATGCAACGCTGCAGCAGCGGCCACTGTCCGACAAATGCAGCAACAACAACAATCATCACAGCAGCAACAGCAAGTGTTAATAACACAAAACGATGATAACCAATCAAACATATACGAATCATCGCCCGAAGAGATCGATGCTGAATTCAAGGAACACCTTAAAATAGCCTGCCTCGCCATTGATGGTCTAACAAAGTTGCTACTGTTGGTGAGGCGTGACACACCAGGTGATCCTACATCACTATGTGCGTGTGAAGCCAATCAATCGTCACAGTATTTCAAAGTTCCGGCACACCACTTGCGCAAACTTACACAATCAAACTCTACGAATCGATCACCATCATCCATTGGTACCGGCGGTCAACAATCAACGACCAACGATGACATTGATGTCAATTCGTGCACACACTTTTTGATTGACATTTATGATCAAGCACTGAATGGTTCTGCGATTGTAGCACCCGCTGAGCTCATGCTTTCAACGTCAGGCAGCACACAGGAAGCTGGAAGTGGTCATAATGACAAGGCACGCGAAATGGCGCGCGCTCGAGCTCGCGCTCGCGCTCCCCTCACACCCCTAGTAACTGAGATGTGCAAATCGTTGGTACGCCTATCAGATTTATTACGTGAACGCGCTCAATTCGAATGGATACTTAAGAGTTTCATGAAACTATTCGATGCAGCCCAGGCCAACGACGACGATTATCAGATGCAATTTTTGGTGGCCGGCATTTGCAAAGCGGCCGCTGTGTGCGACTCGGAAGCGTCCCCAATGAATTCAGAGGCCACATTTGCACACTTTCGCAAGTATGTGGTTGATCATTGTACTCGTTCCACGTACATGCCAACAAAATTAGCTTGTCTCGATGGTCTCACGTATATGGGCCACGGCCGGTGCGACCGATCGCGGTGCCGTTACACTGGCCAACGTTGTCACACGCCCGGAAACAATTCAACCGATCCCACCGCTACTGCTGGCACTGGTGCTGGTGCACCAACGACGAGCGACAAATCATCGTCATCACGATTGATACCAAAACGTAGCAACAGTTTAGCCACACCATCGTTGAGCTTCACAAATTTATTACGCGCTGCCGCTAGTAGCACCGGCAGTAAACAAACTTGAATTTTAACTCATTTGGTCAATTATTAAAAGTCAGTCATTCCATTATTCGTTGATATTCGTTGACAATTTAGATCCTACAGCTTTATAGGTATTCTAATGGAAATGTGTTGTTCACTGTTCGTTGAATTTGTCTCGCACTCGATCACTTTAGCTATTTTATGCAAGTTGTTCAGCCCAACGGGTGTTACATTTACGCGTGGTACAATTTTTTTGTACTAAATAAAGCAAGTTAGCTCCCAGCATACGTATTGTGGCCAATTTTGAGCCAAACGTCAGAAATATAAATACACCTTGCAGGGTGTTGAGGATCACGAAAATGTCCCAAAGCCAAGGGGCTCGATCGCCCAACACGACCGCTAACAAGCCTGCGAGCCACGTCAGACCTAACATGGTAGACAGGCGCCAATAAAGTCGATAGTCGGAGCGCCAAGTGGCGACAGCGTTGCTCAATTGTGCAGCTCGTGCTTCCCGAAACGAGCGTTCTTTGTCGATGGAAGTCGTTCTCGACTGTTGCTGTTGTTCCCGTTGTTTTTGAGGCACTTGTCGTAATGCTGAACGCACCATCCAACTAGAGTGAATGAAGAAGTATGTGTTGGCCGAGACGATCAACGATACGGGAAGAACAAAAAATAGACCCAACGCTCGGCGTTGCCCGAACCAGCACAACGGCGGGGGTGTGAGACCAAATTTGGGCCGATACGGCACTAATTGAGACCGTAAAACTTCTGGCAACATTAGGAAGGTCCAATCGAAGTCCAAATATAGCGCAATGGCTACGGCACATCCAGTGACGGTGACACACGCCAACATGTAGCGCACGAAACGACGCGCTATGCTGGCGGGTGCGGTAACAGGCGCGCGTAATCGACACGTGGCTAAATAGAATGTGCGTCGGAAGTCGTAGCCGAGCACAAACATCCAACAGAAGGCTAACAGGAAGCTGGCGTACGTGGCCGCGCCAAGCCAACGACACGTTTCGTTGACATTCGACGTTGTACGGCAGGGCGGCAACAATGGCGACAGTGTTCGATTGTTGATGAGGGTGTCATTATTATTATTGCTATTGTTCTGTGGCTGTTGTAGCTGTTGCAGTTGCTGAGGATATGAACAATTGCCGCTGTGTGACGACTGACGGGCAGTGGTCAATGATGGGTACCAGCCCGGGGCCAAGAACAATAGATAAGCCGCCAACAATGAGCCCGCTAATCCGGCAACACAATGCGACAGAACATTACGTACGTGACTTGGGCCCTGTGAAGTGACCGAGCTCGAGTTTGATGACACAACGACAATGTCGTGTTGCTCGCCGGCCGAAAGGGTTGAGCTATTGTTGTTATTATCGCGTGACACTTGACGCTTGAGGCGCACTTTTTGCGTGTACACTGCAGCGGCCGCGTAATCGTGCGTGGCCCAGCGACAATTTCCCACAAAATACAGCAACAGATACAATGTCAATGAAATTATCGACACGAACAGACCAATAGACGTGACGACGCGTTGCACAATTGGTGCAACGGTTCGCTTCTTAGTTTTCTCACTGATGTTTGTTGCACTGCCATGTGATGGCGTAGCAATTTGCATGCCCGGCGGCATACAAATTAGAGCACGATTACTGTTGCTATTGTTATGGTTGAGATTATTGTGTGTGCCGTTGGCGTTGTCATTGTCATCTAGCAATTTGAATTGAGATCCTGTGAATGTAAATGTTTGATTGGTGGCATTATCTGCTATTGACATGGTGTTATTCACATCATTGAAAGTGATATTTGACACAATAATTTTGTTCTTAACGTCACATTGGTCGATAGTTGTTTGTTGTTGCTGGAAATGATCGTCTTGTGACAGATGACCTGACAAAGAGCTTGTCAAGATGACAAGCAACAGTACAACATCTAGTTTCTTGTGATCCCTCTTCATTGTTCCATCATTTTATATGACAAACAAAGTAGCTAGAGGTATATATTCATACGGGAAAATATAAAAGGTTTTCACTCTTTGAAATATTTGTAATTCTAAATTTTATCGTTCTGCTTTCATTGTCGTTGCATTTCTTCTCTCAACTCTGAGCTAGTGTGGAAAAGTTGGTGCTCAAAGATTTTTAAATGTTAATCTGTTGCAAGAATGCACTTCGTCAAACGATGTCAGACTTGCGAGCACTCAAATAAAAATTTTTTACTTGATGTCATGTTCGCTTTGCTGTCGATCTACTCTCGATCTATTGTCGATGCATTGATGCTTATGCTGCTACTGCTGCTGTTGCCGGAATGCTCGGCAGCTGTAAATGAAAGCCGATATGAATTGCAAGCGAGACGGGTGGAGAAAGAGGAGGATCATCTCGACGACTAAGAAAGAAGTCTACTTTGTATGGCCTCTTTGACTGAATGAATGAATGACTGACTGACTATGCAGCTATATATTCAGTTCTTGTTTGCTCGCGCGCCCTTTATCCATCTCACTCTATCTTGCTTTCTGCCAAACTTGACGAAGCGCTTAAGTTTTCACTACAACTACTACTACTGACTACTTACTGCTGCCGTTGCCGCTGCTACTCCTGCTTTTGCAAGGACTACTACCGCTATCACTACTGGTAGGTGCACCACCCATTGCTCAACGCTTAGCTACTACTACATGAACATGCACACCCGCGTGCCTCCCGATCACGGTAGTGGATTGGCACGCTCGGTCTCACATTGGATAAATTGTCTCGCCAATCCAGTTGACGGCTAACATCCAACACCAAAATAGTGCCCCGGGGTGTCGTCTATGAGCTTTGTGTGTTATCAATTCTACCGTGTGACGTTTAACACAATAGAATTGCAGGAGCAGCAGCAACAGCAATGTCCATGCTTGTGTATATGTGCGTGTGGGCCATGCGCCGCCATCATATCAGCACTCGACGTCTGTATAATATTAAAACCTTTTAATATTATACAGAGGCCTTTCAACTTGTCAACTAGCTGACTGGCTGACTCACTGGTTAGCTGGCTGATCGGCTGGATGGACAGCTTATCGCACGCCTCAAATAACAATCTCTCTAGGGTTCTGTTATTGCCAACAACTGTCAACAACAACGAATGCAGCGGTGGGCCGCTGATGATTCAGGGGCAGCAGCTTACGCCAGCACTATGTCTCACGGGGTTATATTACTTTCAATCCGTTTAGACTTTCACTCGTTAGCACATAAGCGCGCGTGCACACACACACACACACAAAAGAGCGACGACAACAATGTTATCAAACGACTACACTAAACAGGATGTTAAAATAGAATGAAGCCTATCACGAGATATTAATATTGTTGCTGTAACAACAACAAATGGCAATTGTTTGACAACATATTTTGTCAAACTATCTTTTTATTGCCTAAGCATTGTTTGAAAAACACTTCCACTCTCCTTTTCTCTCGCATCATAGATTCTTTTGGAAATCTTTCTTCTGGGTTGAGACGTCACATTGTCGTCAGTGAGGCATTGTCATCACGTCACGCAACAAAAACAACAATGACAAGCTGAGCATGCAAGCCGAGACCTGTTGAGCTGGTGACACCCCACCTCTTTGTCGCTGACATTAATTTATTTGACAATTCGAAATTCGCGGCCACCATTATAACGAGCGAGCCATTCTCATTGGTATGCAGACAAGAAGCTCAGCAACAATCACTAGCTGGCAATTATCAAAACTCTGTTCAGTGTATCCAGCAAACAATGGCTGAGTTCTCGAGGACTATTCCTCGCGATTCACTCGATAATCGCCGTCCATTGAAATAATTGATTGCAATAGATAATAGGTATACATTGCAAATCCGCGCTTGAATTGGAAGAATTTAATGCTCTCTCTCTCTCCTCCTAGATTTTGAATCTACGATAAAGAGTCAAGTTTGTGTGCATTGTCACCAAGTTGTTTTTGAAACTCACTATTAAGGTAGCCAATGCGCGATGAGTGCAGCTTGCAGCTCCTATGTCGTCTTCAGGGACTACAATTTAGTCGACATCGACAATTGTGGTCGCGAATTATTTGCTATTGTTGCAGTTTCACCTGCAAAGTGCACAACAGTCATCACAACAATGCTTATTCGGCAGGCAGGGAGGCATTTGTAGTGCATGCCAGTGTACAGTGGTCTAGCCCACATGTATTGCGGTGAAGGGATTAATGCAGTGCGGTTAAGATTAGTCTCTAAACATATAAATATGAATATTCTTAGAATAACATTTTATTTGCATTTCTATTGCCCGTAGCACTTTGCTCACACTACATTCAAATTCGTTGTTCGCTGCTCGCATCTCTGCACAATGCATCGATCAACACGCACTCACCGGGCACTCATAGTGACTGCGCGAAAGCAAGAGAGATGGCGCATTTGTATGCGCGTACCAGAGGAACCGACCACTTTATTGCATGCCTTTGTTCTAGCGCACCCAATTGCTGCCGGCAACACTGCGACAAAAGCCTCTGGTTGACGTACGCGTGTGCGGGTCCAGACTTTGGGCACACTTACTCATTCTCATGGGCTTATCCTGGCTTGGTCTGTTGTGGTTAGCACACCACAACAGTAATGTATTGTATGTTTTTCTCTCATTCCCTCTCTCAGGCTGTTCTACTCGTCAGCTCATTGTGGTTCGATTAAATGTTCGTGGCTGCGCTGCGCTGCATTCGCCTGCGAATCACGATGGCGGTAAAGCGCAGCCTCTTGCGATAGTGATAGCACAGCGATGTAGAGAGCGCATAGTACAGCGCAGCGCACACAGAGAGCGTTTCAATCGCCGTGTGTTTGTGTGTGTATACGCGCGTATGTGGGTTCAATGAGCTGTCGCCGCGATGCGAGCAACGTGCCGCGACTGCGCATAAGCGCGCCAGCAAGGCCGGGCCGTACGCAGGATTGGCTGTGATGAAAAGTTAGCTGTCGCCGTCGACGTTGTCGCGTTCGATTCGTTGCTGTTTCAGTCAGTCAATATTCTTCAGTCATAGCAAACGTACACGCTCTGATGCACGCACGCACAAGCACATGTGAACGCACAGGCACTCGTATACAGTCGCGTTCGCGTGCCACACTCTCCAGCGAACCAATACAAGCGCCAATCGTTCGTTCGTTCGGTCATTCGTTCGCCGACAACAAATCTAATCAGCGTCGGCTCCCCTAAAATAATGTCAACAACGACGACAAGCTTTAATAAAAATAAATTAAATTAGATTTTATACCTGCACACCAGATTTATATTAATTTATACAATATATAAATATTTATATATTTTCTACTGAAAAAGAATCATTCAAAACGAACCAGCAACAACATAAATATTGAATCATGAATTTCACATGAAAACAACTGTACACATTATCTACACAAACACTGGCAACCTTCAATAGTAATAGTAGTAATAACATAACCTCAACAATGACAGCAACAACAACAATGAAGTGTTACACATTCAGCCACCGCTCATCAGCTCGCCAATTAACACGCGCTCGAAATACGAGATCACGTCTGAAAGCAAAACATAGCGGTTCGTGGGCATTCCTTTGGCGTCATTTATTGCTCGTCCAAGCATTGCAACTGTTGTTGCTCGGCACATCTGTTATAAAATGTGATAATTTAAACATTGAAAATTTCGATAATAATGACAGCGGCAACAATAATAATAATAACAACAACAATGACTACGACCCAGGGGTTTGGACCAAGCCTAGCAGTGACGACACCAAAGAGTGTCAAGTGCTTCAAGGCGACAACATGTTATGCAAGAATGTCCAATACAACGCCACCTCCATGCCCAATCAATACAATCACGCCAATCAGCAGGAAGCACGCGAAGCTATCGCTCAATATGTCGGTTATTTGCAGCATGCCAACAAACTGTGCAGACAACAAATCGGTTTATTTATTTGCTCCATGCACTTTCCAATATGCGTTCAAAGTCCATTTGTCACAATCTTGCCGTGCCGTTCGTTGTGCGAACGAATGCGTTCGGCTTGCCACACCAGCATGATTCCGTGGCCGCCTTCATTGGCGTGCGACCGCTTGAAACAGGACGACATGTGCTCCGACCCATTTGCCGCAGACAATAGCTCAATCGACACTGATCTGAAAGATGAACTGCCCGTTGAAAACGATCAAGACAGTATTCTTAGGCCTAACTTTAGCGACAATTTTGATGCGCCGAAGCATCGTCCAAAGCAACCAACAAAACGTCCGTCGTTTGATCATGGTACGCGTTCACCTGATGAAACAGGTACAGAAGATATAAGATCAACAACCATGTTCACAACGACACAACCATCGCTAACGCCACCATTAATCATATCTAATGGACAAGGAGCCAAGACAACAGCGCCCGGTCGGACCGATCTTGTCGACGGGCCAACAAAAATCGACAACGTGCAACGATCAATGATTGACAAGTGCAATTGTTTGTGCCGGGCCCCCTTGATAAGTATCGTAGATACACATGATCGTCGTTATTACAATCAGCTCAGAGTTGGCAAGGTGCTAAATTGCGCACTACCTTGTGCTGGCTCTTATTCATCACTCATTGCAGATAATAGCAATTCCAACTTTGAGCTTGCTGAGACGCTCCGACCACTGACAGATCAAGATCAGCAACGTTTGGCATCAATAATGTTAACGCACGACGAGAAAGAGTCGTTGCGTAACACATTACGTGTACTAGCGATTATATGCATCATTTGTACCTGCGCCACACTGATCACGTTCGTCAGTGACACTGAGCGCTTCGCGTACCCAGCACGTTGTCAGGTATATCTATGTACGTGTTACTTGTTGGTTGCATGTGGTTATTTGATTGCTTTGCAACAG
The DNA here is from genome assembly GCA_019968535.1 of Fragariocoptes setiger. NCBI lineage: Eukaryota > Metazoa > Arthropoda > Arachnida > Trombidiformes > Phytoptidae > Fragariocoptes > Fragariocoptes setiger. The sequence continues at coordinate 53,688 of JAIFTH010000007.1, read as the reverse complement.
CCAACTGCACGTGTTGTTGGCGCGAAAGAGTCCCCCTCAGCCAATAATTTGACCAATTCGATACCGAAAATTTATAGTGAGCCGATTGAGAATACATTGAGCCCTGCGTGGCATTGTGACGCTGACATGGCACGCTACCCTGGTGTTGGTGCTCGCGCAAATTTACAGTGTCACATAACATTCTTTTTGGTGTACACTTTTGCATTAGCTGCTTGTATTTGGTGGGCGTTGTCGACATCAGGCTGGTTTCTGGCAGCTCGCTTAGAATGGAGCCACGAAGCCATCGTTGGCTTGAGTAAATACTTTCACGTTGCCGGCTGGCTACTCCCACTAGGCGTTTACATCGTATTACTTGCCAACGATGCCATCGACGGCGACCGACACACACAACTGTGTTCACTTGGAAATCAAGATTCAACAAATCTTCAACAATTCGTTATTGTGCCAGAGATCGTGACATTAGCTGTTGGTTGTATGTTCGTAGCATTGTCGTTTAGATCCCTTTTTCTGGTACCTAACATCAACCCATTGATTACAGGCAAGCACCAAAGATTGATGCAACGTGTTGGTTTGTTTTGTGCTCTTTACATTATACCCAAATTGGCACTAATTGCTAGCCTGCTGTTTGAGGATTATTCACGCCCACATCGGGAGCACAACTTTGTCTGTTCATGCCCTTCGAGCGCTTCCAATGCCGCCATCATCAATCAAGTATCGCCCGACATAGGCAGTTCCTTAGCTAGCCGATTGCAACTTCAAAAGCGCAATCCACCACAGACCTGGAGCAGGCTATTATCACCAACGATGCTTAGTTATTATGCTATTCTATTGCGCCACAGTGCACTATTGATAGTTGGGATTGCCTGCAGTGCATGGCTTTGCTTCAATCGTAAGACACTGAGCTCGTGGCGTCGCCTAGCGGCACGTTTCTCTTGCTCGTCGGCCGACACCACAGTCAGTTCACGATCTTTGATTTTGGCTAACGGTGCTAATCACAAAAATAACACCAACGAACTGGGCGCGGTGAGGTTAGGTATAGCTAGCAAACCGGACGCCCTCGACTATTATCCTGGAAATTTGGGGGGTGCACCCCCATTGCCACCTCCAACAACGTTGATTCCATCCTCGCCCGACCACACTAATCTTTATGATTATGTGAGTGACACGTGCGCGCGAAGTGTGACTCGCTCAAACGGTATCTCCCCATATTCAGGCAACAACAATGGGCGTGGTAGCGCGTATCAGTATCGACTGCCGGCTGGTTATGATGTCCCTCGAGCAGGAGTTGGTTACAATCAACAGCATAGTACGAGTGGCAGTTACCGCCGCCAACCCAAAACCACTGTTACAGGTCAAAAAACTAGTAGCACCAGTAGCAACAGCTCGCCGCGTTATTATCATGGAAACACTGGTACGTCATCACACGTTACTAGCGCTTCGTCCCGCTCAGTATTTGGCACAAAACCGTTAGCGCATGTATGACAATCGCTGCCTACACTCGATAAGATACCGTCCTTTTTATCAGACCTCTTTGAACCATTTTTCTTTGATTAAAAAACGTGCGTCCATTGTTTTTTCAAGTGCACGCGATCATCGTCAGACACAGGATGTCAAATTAAGAATTTTTACTGCAAACATTGAATGCATCTGTGTAAGTGTGTTAGGTGTCTGAGAAATGGGAAACTCCAAATGATGGATGTAAATAAAATGTTATTCAAGTATTTTGTGCAACTACGGCATGAGCAATTTTGTTTGGAGATCGATCTCGTTTGTTTGCAACAGAACGCTACTACTAATTCTAGTCGCGTGATAAATGTCTCGAATGCATACTGCATTCGACACACAACAACACACATATGCAAAGCTGCTCCATGTCATTGTTGATGCTTAAGAGAAGTTGACCCATCCCTGTTGACATAGTTCTCGTACTCGGTTGAAGATTGCTACTCCAAGCTCGATTTCGGTTGGAAAGTCGACTCCGAAATCGCAACGTCAATGGATACCAAATGGATCGCTCTTTGTGTTATCTTGTTTTCGCACACACGCCCACTCACTATCCGGTATTGGTGTGTTCGTGCCTTTTATCCCCGATAGTGGCGGCAGTAGTAGGTTGACATCGATCGTAGTGTGAGAGGAGTGTCTGAGTTTGTGTTGGCAATGCAACGTCTACGATGGTGCGATAAATCTCCTAGAGTAGGGAGAAAGTGCGTGTTGACACGCGTATACTCTCTCTCTCTCTCTCTCTCTCTCTCTCTTTCCCTCGCACGCACACACACACACACACACACACACACACTGACGCCGATCGAGATGTGTGTTAGGTCCCCAAGCGCAGTAACATGTGCTTGTCGGTGTCTATTATTGCGTGCCAACTGTCGTGTTTTCGACTACTCTAACGGGTCGCTTTGAGCTATCCAGCGATCAAGTCGGCATGGCAAACATTTGTACGGTATCGAACGAGGGCAAGCGAGCCTAGGACAATTGGAACGATCTCGCCATTTGCAGCTCCGTTGCAATGTGTGCAACTCAAAAGAGTGCCCGCTCATACGTTCATTTGGTGCACATAATTGGCTACTTAGCGGGCCACTAGCGCAACTTCTTGTTATTCATTTTGTCATTGTATGTTGAAGCCTTCACGAATTCATTCTTATGTTTGAGCTAGCTCATTGTAGACAGCAGTAGTTCCCTGAATACGACCGGGCCGACTGAATACCCGGTACGTGAATCTATTGAGCGTCATTTGGCTCTGGCTCGCCCACATTTGCTATTCATTGATAGTTCAGTGGAATTTTAGTAACACCAGGTGCAGTGAAACACATGCACAAAGCTAACAGTCAAGCTACCTCGGCCAAGGATTGCTCTGTCATCGTCTTGAGTCGCTTTGAGCTATACTAACACTGACGACCAATGCCCAAAGAAACTAGACCATTGGGGCCGTGCGCCATCGAACGCCATTCTAAGCTCGATCGCGCACTTCTATTAGAGCTCGTACATTATCATTAGTGGCTTATTGTGTGGCACATTGTTTTGTGCTTTGGGTCTCGTTCTGTCTATAGCTTAAGTTCAGACCTCAACGCTTCCACATTGTTCTCAGATAAACCTCAAGCTCGTAGTCCTTGCCGTGTTATTTGTTGTGTCATACAATGTTGTTATTGCTTTCACGTTTATTGCTAGCTCTCAGCAGTCGGTTCTCGTTGTTAGCTGCGCACATGAACTAACACACATACACACACACGAACATTAAGCTTTGACGCAACGCTGAAAGCTCGATCTACGGGCCTCAGTATCAGCCAGCGTATTAAGTAGGCTTTTTTATCTTGGTTATAACTCAGTGCAGCTTGATTATTATTGTTTTCACCCGGACGTGTTTATTTTTACCGACAGTTGAGGAATACCTGAGATTGTCCCGCCTAATAAATGTCTATCATAAAGATGGACACAGTTTATTGTTAATCAGCAGATACACAAATTGTGAATAAGCCTTGTTTAGTTATATATAAGTAGATTAGTTTGTTGATCGAAAACATCTCCTGTGTGCGTGTATCGACAAGTTACGAATGACAATGAGCGACTTGAACTCATCATCAAACAAACACTACAACATTGTCGTTACTCTGTGCTGAATGTGAGATTAATGTTATTCTTGGCGACTGACAAGACAGGAATCGATTGGACCAGCGATCTTGCGGATGAGGAGCAAGTAATGAACGTGCAAGTGACTAAGTAAGTCGATAAGTAAGTAAGATAGAATCGGGCCGCTAATAACAGGGAACAAATAAGGCAGGACTAATAGGATGAGCAAAGCCAACGACATGTTTTGGACAAATTTTTCGCCTAATGATGCGAGTCGTCGTCGTCGTCGTCGTCAGCTTAATCACTAAGCGCACACACAGCGAGCAGGTGCGCCTCGGGTGGGTCGACCAAATGCCCAATGCTCAACGCTAAATAAAAGAATTTCTGCTGCCGAGTTGTTCTTGAGGGCGAAATCAAAGCCGAACTCGGCCTGAGTAGAATTCAGAGAGTAAACAAGTTATCAGAAGTATATAATTAAATCAGCTGAACAATTTTCATTAGCGTGCGAATCGCGCACATTGATTCATGAAAGAGCACAAGGGGCACTTTTTATTATTAACGCCCATGGTGCTTTCATTATTGATACTGCCGATGAGATCTTTTTCTCTAAGTGAACCATTCCAATCATCCGATGATCAGTCAGACCTAATGTATCTCATTAATGTTTGATGTCTGCTGTTTATTGACTGAGTGTTTTCTCTACAGAAAACAGGGACAGAAATTGACTACAAATACAGATTCCTTCATCGTTTAAACGACCATCTTTGGAATTCATTCAATATATTCTATTCAATTGACATTCGAGGTTCGAACAGTCAGTCAATTGAATGACGAATGATCGATGAATGCACGACATGAGACGAAGCAGAGTCTAGCAAACAAAATAAGAAGGGGGAAGGAAAGGAAGAGAAGAAGCTAATGAATTGATAACATCTCTGTATTTCGCATTGAATGCACTACATACTATCCATTAAATAGTCAAGTAATCAACATGGCATGTAATCGTAATTGTTGCCATTGCAGCTTGTTTATTTGCTCTCTATTTCTTTCATTCATTTTCTTCTCTTTTTATTCGTCAATTGGCATTTCCCTTTCGGACAATCCTCGACATCAGTAGCGACTATACTACAAGTTACACATGCTATCGATGAAAACAGTGGACGTCAATTCGCGCGATACACGACTGTTCTATGGACCAGCTGTGAATAGATGAAACTTAGACCACAAGGACCACACATTGACAGAAAGGCTCTCATCGTCATCGATCTTGTGAGCGGAGCACTAGCCGCAGCAATTGTCTGTAATTGTGTGCCGCTGTTGCTACCGAGAAACTAGACACGCGCTCTTGTTAATGCGCTGTAGTTGGTGCGACGACGAGAAATATCATTTGTTTGTACTGGCGGTCGCCTTTCAGAGCCGGAAATGATACTGAAATGTGAGCACAACTTGCTTGAAACACGAGCTTGATGTAGGGCAGCAGCCACACACGCACTAACAGTGTGCGTGTGTGCAGTGTGTTCATGTGCATTGGATAAGTCAATAGCCTAACAAAGAGCCGTTGAATGTGTAAGCAGCGCAAGAGAGTTAGTTGAAGTTCGGAATATACTGTGTCAATGTATGTTTGAGCTTCATTGACTCACTCACTTGCTATCGTGAGTGCTATGCAACGCAATGTCGATGGTTCTCTTCGGAGTAACAGTATTTTAGAGAGTGGAAGTTAGCTACCATGTTAGAATTTACTCCGAATAAAATAAAAGTTAGCTATGAACAGTCGAAGCAAAGCGAGAATAAAGGTAAACATTTGGTCGAAGTGACTCAATCGATCGGTCGGTCAAGACGATATTTGGTGGTCGTCATGACGATAGTCATGATCGATATTGACGAGAGAATTTCAAGTTGTGAGATAAAGTTTGCTTTCACAACATGGAGTGAGTGAGGTCTCAATGAGGAACGACGAAACCTGGACGAGATGTGAAATTCGATTCGAGCCTGACGTCGATCTGGTATCTTTTGAAATCGAACCTTCATCTAATGGTGCGCTGGCTCAATCGAATAGAATCGAGTCGAATCGAATCGAATTGAATCGAATAGCAATTCAAAGCTAAACTGAACAACTCAAACTCGACAACAGAGAGGATCGATTCGTGAGGAATCGAGGTATAACTATAGCTAGGTGGGTGTAGTTATGCACAGTATGTTTGACTACGGTTGCGATCAAGTGCTAATGCACGTGATCGTGTGCAAAATTCACGCTCACTGCTCAAATTGACTTTTGCCAGTCGAGCCGTCACAGAGCACGAGAGCACTGACGCAATAGCAAATGTGAACTTAGGATTCATGAATTCCGCGCGTGAACCACATGACATTAAGCTAGCGTTGAGATATCGCTCGGCTAATGTGTGCCAGTTGCTAGAGTGGTAGCTATAAGATGCTGAAGCCAACAGCCTGAGGTTACACTGGCATACAATGTGAGTGACGTGCACGTCAACTTGACTATTGTGTTACTATAATAAGTGAAACTAGTATTAGTAGTAGTTATTTGCAACAGCAGGTTCTAAGACGATCGTTGAGCTGCTAAATTTGTTACAACATAGTTGCAATTGATATTTGAATCAATGATGTGTGTGTGTCAAAACAAGCTCTAGACAAATGTTCAAGAGCTATGCTATAGATTATGCTTGATAAGTTGCTGGAAGTTGTAATTATATTAAGAAATGTGAAATCAATGGAATTCGTAGGTGACGTATACAGTTCAGGACGACGACGACGACGAGTCATTGTCGTTGCTGTGCAAATCCATGAGCACCCTGAACGAGGCCGAGCCTTCGCCGGAAAAAAAACTGTAACCAATGATACGATCACCGCCGCCTGTCGGTGGCAGGGTGCACGACAATGCCTGGGTTGCGTTGTTGCATGCGGCGCACGCTGCATTCGAATAGATGCGATCGGTTTTGCGAGAGTAAAGCAGCTCGTGGGCGCCGTGTGTGCATTGGTGGCGCAACGAACGCGCTTCCGGCGAACTGAGCGTCTTATTAATGAACGCCGGCGAGCAATCGTCGATTGTGTCGGGTCGGCAGTAGCGCAATGTGTGCTCCAGCGAAGCCGGCACAGTGTCGAACACTACGTTACAGCCAACAATAGGTTCGTGTGTGCTGTTTGTTGTGCTTGTTTGTTGTCGTTGCTGTTGCTGTAGTTGCTCGTGCGGATAAATCAATGAGGCCGATTGATTTGCGATTCGCTGCAGCCAACTAGACACTGTGGGTAGCATCCATTTACGCTCACGTGGCCAATAGTGCAGCGACGATTTGTTGTTACTTTGCATCACAATATCGATCAGAGCGTTTTGTGTGTCGCGCGACAATTCATTCCATTTGTTGTTTTGCTCGCTCTTAGTTTTGTTGCTGTTACTGCTATTGTTGGTTGTTGTTATTGGACTTTTCATCATGTGTTGGCCATCATTCGCAATTAGTGCTGTCAAATTAGTGTCGGGCAAAATGTGACACTTGAAACTGGGCGACCACATGATGAAACGTTGATCAGCTGTGTCGTTCATGGCAACATTGTCGAACGTGGCCGACATGAATCGATGACACAGCAGACAATACGAGTTGGCGTACGTTTTTCCGTCCAACAAATCGGTGACGGGCGCTTGTGATGTTATCAGCGAACTCTGATACAACTCGACGAATTTCTCCTGCGAATCAACGTAATTAGTGTCGCTACATTGGTGCACTAGCTTAGCGTAGAACTCACGCGTCGTCGGCCCATTGTTGGGCACAAACTTGGGACAGGTGGATCTCATGTAGACGTGTGCGTCGGGTTGCTGCAGGGGTACACACGACCATTGGCGTTGCGCCCGGTAAGGTAAGGCATAAGCATCGCTGTCCTTGTCAGTGTCGTTGTAATTGTCAAAGGTGTCTGTGATATTTGAGGCTGTGTCTGTGATGTTCGTTGTCAGATGATTGATTCGATACTTTGAGTGCTGACAACAATCATTGTAATCGTTGCATTGACGATCACAATAACAGTTGCGATCTTTTGCCGCTAAGGTGAGCAAGGGCGCGTCCATTCGACGCGACCGTTGCTCACCTGTCGGACATGGAGAGCGTGCCGAGCATTTGGCCTTTTCGAGCGCACTAATGGCTTTGGAAAAGTTAGGTTTCGTTGTCGTTGATTTTGCTGAGACAATTGTTTGAGCTACAATTGTCAGAACGATAAAAATGCAGGTCCTGATCAACATATTCATTTGTTGTTGTCGTCTAGTTTTAATTCTAGTTCTCATTCTTATTCCGATACTAGTATTTCTATCACTCATTTTGCTGTGATTGATGAAACGCCCACGCCCATTGATTTGGTATTCAAAAAGGGAGAATAAATAATCTCACGGGACTCTTTTTGAAATAAGAGGCCTTGACTCAGTGAGCTCATGTGTTCACCGAAACCAAATGGGCTCTGATTATCAATCACAATCTGCGCTATAAATTGAAATCTTGAGAAACCCTTAATGGGTAGTATTTACCCCCACTTTCTCTCTCTCTTCCTCTTGATTACAACAGCTCTCTTTTAGAAGCTTACAGCAGCTTGACTGACGCCTGACTTGTGTAGCGATCAGTAAACACACTACTTTTACCTCGATCGTCGATTATCGCGATGTTGGTTGTTTAATTGGAAACTTGAAGTTCGACGCTCGACACTAACTAGCGGGATGGCAAAACAAGTAAATAATTATCACATCAGCATATCGTGGCAAGCAGAGTAGGTTGCATTCACGAGCAAGTGAATACAAGTTCGATTTAAGCCTTCTTTGACACATCTTAGCTTGAAGTGATCCGAACATGAAACTTGTCCTTATCATCATACAAACGAACTGCCAAGTGCCACTAATTGAGTGTGTTGCCGTGAGTCGTGTCGCTGCTGTGCGACGACAGCATCGACTCATTAATGATACCCATCTCTCCTACTTGTGTGTGAGCATCTCCGTGTGCTTATGATGATGAGTTTTTGTGTTGTGAAAGAACTCGACATCGATGAATGCAGAGATATTCCATCGAGTTTTACTCTGACTTCAAGTCAAATCAGATGAGCATGCGTTCAAAATAAGGTGTTCAAAAAACATATGCTGTCATTCTAGTGTTAGAGCACACATTTCACAGTCTAATGGCATCCGTTGGTTGTTGTGTATCGATGCCACTGCTGTATTCGGTTAAATTCATGAGCTCCGTGAATGAGGGAGTTGCTATGTTGAAATTAAACACGAGTCCGATATTTGTTTCCAATTGGTCTAAGGAGAAGATGCTGAGAATTGCTCTAGATTCGCCGTCCGCTGTTGACGTCGGTTGTGTAGTCAGATTGCACGACAGAGCTTGTGTGTCATTGTGACACGTAGCGCAGGCAGCATTGAAATACACTCGATCTGTGGTGCGTGATAGAATCAATTCATGGGCGCCATGTGTGCATTGACGATACAGCAAGCGTGTTTCAGGTGAACGTGACATTTGCTTGATGAAAGACCACGGACAATCGTCGATTATTCCGGGCCTACAATGGCGTACATCCACCGAAGCAGGCGCTGACCCAAACACGACGTCGCAGCCAACAATTGGTTCTTCAACGACGGCACCATCATTGATTGCCTGCTGCTCGTGTGGGTAAATCAATGAGACCGATCGATTTCGAGTGCTGATGCGTCGAAACCAACTCGACACTGATGGCAACATCCATTTGTGTTCGCGTGGCCAATACTTGAGCGTTGTGCCCCGCGAACGCCGCACTATATCAATGAGCGTGTGCCGAGTGATGCGTGGCAATTTATTCCATTCGAACTTTCTCATTTGCTGCTTTTGTTCCTCACTGATGATTACTGAAACATTTTTGAGAATGATATTGCACTTGAATGTGGGCGACCACGTGACATAGCGTCGATTTGTACTCTCGGTTGAAGTGCTGCTGTTTCTATTGTCATTGATGATGTCTTTGTTAGACAACAAAAGATGACATAACAAACAGTAAGAATTGGCGTACGTTTTGTTGTTTGATAGGTCGGTGATGGGCGCCTGTGCGGCCCACGATGAATCTTTTTTTGACAAGTTGTTAGTAATATCGTTGCACTGACGCCAGAGACGTTCGTAATAGTCACGTGTCATCAAGTGTGCGTGCTTGCCAGGTCGATACAACGGGCAGCTTGATTTCATGTAAACATACGAATCTCTCGTTCGCTCCTGTAACGACACGCACGACCATTGACGCTGAGCTCGATGTGGGGCATAAATATCGTCCAAAGTGTCATTGGTTGTCGTCAAATGATTGATACGTAGCTCTGATCGCGGACAACAATCGTTGTAGTCATTGCACTGATTGTCACAGTAGCAATATCGATTGTCATAGCCATAACTATCTCCATTTTGTGGACCAAGAGCAATGGGTGAGCATTGAGGGCGATTCGCACATCTGGACGATTCTTGTTCGATCAATGTGACCACGTTCGAGGCCGTCGAGGTCAAATTTGAGGCCGTGTGACTGCCGTGTATAGACCCTAGACTGGTCACCACACTAACTAATACTAACACTGCAACTCTGGTAATCAACATTATGATCATGCCTTTCACGAATGATCTTGTCATAAATGATATGTTGCACTTATTCGTATCTTCTTGATTAACACTTACTGAGCTCTGCTTGGATTTTCGATAAGCTTGATTCATTGTGCAATGGCGAAATTTATTGGAATGGCTAACATCAATGGACATGTGTCCGACATGTGATGACTTGAGAATGATTATAATCATCACAATCATAGAGAGCTTATTATATAATGAATCCCAACCGAGATGACGATGATTCATTGCGCGAGATCATTGTAATCATTCGAACTCCCTTCGATGTGTCTCTCATTGTGCTGAGACATCGCTTGCCTGATGAGCCCAAATTCGATGAGCACAATCAAAGTGAGCTAGAGCAAAAGTGAGGATTTCACTATTGTCATTAACGGGTGCTTCCCAATGATGCGCCATCATACATATGTTTTAAATAAAAACATTATGACGCTGATTTAAATGACCTCATCAGACATTACATCTTCCTTTTGTCTAACTAATTATCCTGTGCTACAGGCGCAAGTGAATGAAGCCGGCACGTTGACTGCCAGGTTTCACGGGTAGTCACGGTAAAACTTGCCGCTTTCTCTCAACGATTCGTGAGCTCTGTTGAGTTCACACATAACAAGCTCGGCAATCGGCAAACAAGCTCGTGTATGTTACACAGTGTAACAGAAGAGCGTGTGTGTTTTCAAACAACAATCTTAATGAATAAATGAATGAGTAAAAAAAGATCTATCGAAGCTTCAGACGTCATCAAAGCGCGCTTTGGTTAGTCACATCAATTGGGTCATTATTATTGGATCATAATAACTCGTATTTGATATTTTTATTGAATAACTCTTTACAAGTCGTGCCGTGTGTCTGTGTTTATCAATACAAATTCAACAGCCTTCGTAGAGCGCCGTCGTGATTACAATGATTGAGTATATGCTGAAAAGTATAAGATGAGATCACGAGTTTAATCGTGTCGTCTCATCGCATTGTTGTCAACGACCGGACGAGATTGGGATTGTTGTTGTCAAGATAATCCCAATCTCACTCAAGTAAGTCCAATGAACAAATCCAACATAACCATGACAAATGTTATCTTATAATGATGGTCGCACAGATATTCACAGCTTGGGTAGTGAGATGCTAAGAATGGACGGATAAAACTACGCTGTATTATTTCTATTTCGAACGCTTTCAAACCAATGGCCGCCAATCTGAGCCCGAATGGTTCATCGTTGATCGTGTCATCCATGTGTGATAAATAGGAAAGGGATAAATGGACTACCTTTGCTATCAAGTACAATGTACTAATTAAAATCTTAGATCTTTTGCTCAACATTTTGTACAACATAAACCAATTTGATTTACTTGTTGATATCACTTGTTGTTAAGATTGTTGTTGAGTTAATAAAGCTCAGCGTTGATTGTCTCAAAGGCGATCCGATCTGATTCGGTGTGGAGGGGCGAGGTGCGAGGTGCGAGTTAAGGTGAACAGTTTTTCTGTTTGATCTCAGATACGGATCTCGGCGGTTCAAATGTGCTTGGTGCGTTCTCGAACGTGTCTAGAAAATCTGTGGCTTGGCGAACGCGCGCGGTATTCGATCATGAAATAGTCAGCTATGCACATGTTGATCGCGCAGGTTTGACCTGAATAACCCTGACACCACATGGTTTCATAACTCTTTCAAAGTGCACTCCCCCTAATATCAGATGTCCTAATATCAGATGTCTGGACACTATTCAGCAATTTATTGTTTACTGCCAATTTAAATAGATTGTTCATTTAGAGATTTCGTTCACAAGTGGTCTAGAGTGGGTCTTTATTTTGATTAATTCTCAACCAAAGGTTAAGTTACAGAATCATATCATTCGTCTCATGTTCTGCTCGATGGGCGTACAGACTTTATCTGCACTTAGTCAGTTCAGAGTTTTTACAAGAGTCACAATATCTACACAGCCGAATCGTCACCTCAACAGTTGCACAAGCGTGTCAGTAACCATGATATGAGGCACAATAATGATAATATGAATGATACGAGTATCACACAGATGAATATTATTTGCACTGATAATGGTGATTTGTATTCACGTTTGGACTTGCTTGAGTTTTGTGCTGGCATTTTGTGAACATCGATGCGAGATGTTTCATTATTATTTCTTGTTGTTGTCTGGCCTTTGCTTGTTGTGTTGAGATCGTTTTGTACAATCGATTCAATTGTCGGCAACTCTTGGGAAATTAATAACGAACGTGAGCTTACAGTGGATGATAGATTATCGGTGGGTAATGTGAGATCGTGACGTCTTTGTTTGAAGGCTTGCTTGCCATTCGAAACACCTGACGCTGGCTCGTTGATGGCGCCTCCGACGCCACGTGGCACACAACGCTCTTCATGCTCGCTCCACGTCCAATGTGCGCCACACAATACGTCATGACAATCTTGCCAGCTTCTTCTGGCCATCATAGTCTCATCTACGTTGCTCGTGATGTTAACACTAACACTACTTGAGTTCACAGATTGAGTACACAAATTGAACGCAGTCACTAATAGTCGAGCCGTGTCACTGTGTTCGCTCCAATTCATGAGTTCTGTGAATGCGGACGCTACACTATCATCCGACACATTGAGATTATGATGATCTGGCAGTGTGCACGACAATGTGTGTGTGTCGTTATTACAGGCAGCACAAGCGGCATTTCTGTAAATGCGATCGGTTTCGCTCGAATACACCAATTCGTGAGCGCCATGAGTGCATTGGTGACGAAACAGGCGAGATTTTCGTGAGCTCGACGTTCGTTGAACAAAAGATCGCGAACAATCGTCGATCACTTCCGGTCTACAATGACGTAACGCACCGGACGTCGCGTTCAATTCAAGTAGGGTGTCAGGTGCAGTCTCAAACACAACATGACAGCCTACTTGAGGTTCTTCGGTTATCATTGTAGTATCAGAGGCATTGTGCTCGCTGGCCAGACGCCGTTGTTGCATGCGAACCAAGCGAGCCGATTGATTTTGTGCACGCTGAAACCAATTGGACGCAGTTCGTAGCATCCATTTGTGTTCTTTGGGCCAATACATGAGCGCAGTGTTGCTACTTTGCATCACGATGTCGATTTGGTTCGCCGAACGATTGGTGAAATGCTGCTGCTGCTCACTATTGTTCTTATCATTGATCAATGTCAGGTCTATATTTTCTAATAGAATAATTTGGCACTTTAGAGTAGGCGTCCATGCTGCGAAGCGTTCGACATTGTTGCTGATTGCGACTGTGGTGTTGCTGGTGTTGTTGTTGTTACTGGTGTCCATGACATCAGCTGAGATCGCATTGCACAAAAAACAATAAGAATTAGCGTACGTTTTGTTGTCCGATAAATCGGTGATTGGAGCTTGCAGCGCTAACGGTGACTCGGTTTGTTTACTGTTGTTACATTGGCGCACTAGACGCTCGTACGTGTCACGTGCTATCACTCGCGCGTGCTTGTCGGGCATGTACGGCGGACAAATGGATTTCATATAAACGTAGGCATTGTGAGGTCGTTGCAGAGGCACACAAGACCATTGTCGTTGGGCTCGATGTGACGCTTGAACATTGTCAGTGTCATTGATTGTTTGAAAGTTAGAATTTGTTGAGTCTAATTTGGCCAGATGATTGATTCGCCACTCGGACTGATAACAACAATCGTTGTAGTCATTACATTGACGGTCACAATAGCAGTGACGCTCGCTGACACTTGTGGAGTTGTTTTGCGGCCAATCATGCTGGCATTGAGATCGCTCGAGGCACTTATTATTATTACTAGCAAGTGCTTGTGTAGAATTCATATGATTGTACGCTGAATCATCTGCTGTAGTCGCGGCAGATATGTGACGAGCAACACTCGTCAATAAGACGACGAATAGACAAAGTACAAGTCTGATTACCATCGTATTATACACGTGTTGTTTCTTTGTTCGTTGGTTTGTTCTCAAACTTCTTATTGTTGTCATTTTCATTGTTGTAAGCGTTGTATCATCTCAATTGTCATCACTCGTGCCAATTGTGATTCACTCTTTGTGTGTAATGAATCAATTCTACATCCACTTAACTCTCAGTGTCTCAACTTTGGTGTCGAACACGCGGGAGAACTTTGCGTATTACTGACGCTAGTGTTTAGTGATTTTTTGAATCATTTTCAAGCCAATACATTCAGGCACTCACTGTGCCGGTAAGATAAATGGGCGTCAGTCACACACACACACACTTCAGTCAGTCAGTTAGTCATATTATTGGGAAATACAAAAAAAACTCATCAGATTGCCATCCGCTTGCACTTGCATAACGATAGTTGCGTCACATCTTCATGTAACTCGCTCCTCTCGTGGCGTTACATAACTTTTTGTATCTTATGCGCATGCAATTTAACTCTCTTCTGCTATTTTTACACTCGATGTTTGCTTTTATGAACCAGGACAAAAACAAATCCGCTAAAATGTTCAAACGAAACTGGTTTTGTGTGCCCGATGGAGCGTATCCGTGCAATGCAAGGCCATAGATTCATCAAATAATGTTCGTACCATTGTATAGAGAATCGGCGTCAATACTAGATTACACGTGAGCCCATGAAATCAACGTGATCGACGTTATGCCGACGCTAAGATTTGCGTGTGTGTTTTTTCACCAATCACTTTACGCACACTTTATGTGCGTAAAGTGACAGATGCAGATCGGCTCGAATCAAAGTCCTAAGAAACAGTTGTACGACACCGATTGATTGTCACGATCGATATGCCAATATTTTGAGGGCAAATCCTCACAATGACTCATCAAGGCACAAACAAATTCCGGCGTTACGTTATCCATTCGTCTGTAGTAACGTAACTTTTCACGTGCTATTTGAAAAACTTTTAATAACAAAAATAAATAAATAAAATTATCATAAAGGCTAACATCTGAACACATATTGGAAGATGTATGCGTGTGTGTCTGTTGTAGGCTAGGCGGCTGACGAACACACGGAGGATGCACTAGACGAGGTGGCCGCGTGTTGTGTGTGATGTGGCGTCGATGACGACGAACCACAGCACGAGTTTGTGCGCCACACGTAGCGTATGTTGGCTAACAATACACGCAACGTGCCTAGCTTCGAACGTTTCCAACCGAACGCGAAAAATATGAACAAACCTTGCAAGGTATTCAACACTACGAAGATGTAATACAATGAGGGTCGTGTATCGCCTGCTAATGCAGCCGCCACACCAGCTATCCAAGTGAGGCCCATCATAGTCGATAGGCGCCAATAGACTCGATAATCGGCCACAACACTGGCCACACACGCGCTCAAGTGTGCGGCCAACTTCTTGTTGTAACTGTCTTTGTTATCATTGCTAGTAGTTGGTATGCGGGGGTTCGCAGCAAACATTGACGGTGGTACATCGCAAGATTGGTTGTGGTGCACACTATCATCGTCTGGTTGACTTGACACAGCACTGGTAACAGTCAATATGTTGCTGTCGTCATAATTTGTGGACGACAAGCGCTGGTGTGTATTTTCGTGTGCACCAAGCGCCTGCCAATCATCAATACTATTTACATTTTGATCATTAGCCGAATTTTGATTCGCTACAGTAACAGCTGCTGCCTGTTTGGACTGTGCAGTTGGTGTGATATTACTATTGACTGCTCCCGATCGATCGTCAGCCTTGATCATACCAAATAATGAGCGCCAATTTTTTCGGATTCGTTTGTCGGAAACGTGAGATTTCACCGACGAATGACTCGACGAATTAGCCGATGTCAAAACGATCATTGCGCCAGCATGCAAGAAGAAAGCAAAATTAACAGCCATTATCAGCGTGACAGGTGCACCGAAAAAGGCTAACAATGCACGTCGTCGCCCAAACCAACACACAGGCTGCTGATGACGACCAAACTCGGGCCTAAATTGGGCCAAATATGTGGCCCACGTTTGGGGCAGCACTTGCGCCATCCACTGGTCGTGATCGAGCACCAGCGCGAAGGCGGCGGCCAGCGTGGCCACGCCCACACAGCCGATGGCGTACGTGGCAAAGCGGCGCGCCAAGTATGCGGCACTCGTGGTGGGTGGTTGCAGCTGGTACGTGGCCAAGTAGAGAGCGCGCCACAGATCGTAGCCGAGCACAAACATCCAGCAAAAGGCGAGCAGGAAGCAGCAATAGGTGGCGGCAGCTAGCCAGCGGCACAGTTCACGACACGCACCATTGGTGGCCGAAAACATGACGCTCGGGGCCAGGAACAGCATATAGGCCGTGAGCAATGAGCCGGCCAAGCAGGCGACACCGCGCGCGCACAAATTCGGCGCTGGCTTGCCGGCGCCGCCCACGATGCCGGTCTGACTCGCTCCGCTTCGTTCGGTGGCATTCGTTATTTGCGAGGCACCACCGAGCGACGTTGTCGACAGTGTGCGCCTTGCGTAGCCTACCTTAAAATGATTATGATGACCCAGCGATAATGAATGCTGATCAAAATGCAGATGACTGTGAGCGGCGTACAATTGCTGCTGCTCGCGGCGATGCTGGGCGGCCGCTGCCGCTGCCCCGTAATCGTGTGTGGCCCAACGACAGGTGCCCACACAATACAGCAACAGATACAGAGTGAGTGCCACAATTGACACACACAAACCGATGAATGTGACCACCGACAGTGTTGGATCAAATTTGTTGACACGTGTTGTGCCCAACAAATGGGCATACAACTGAGTTGGTACACAAATTAGCGCTCGCTGATTTGTGATATTGAGCATTCTGAATTGACTACTGTTTAATGTCAATATGTTCTGTATGCTACCATTTGTTCCGTTCACTGGTAGCGATGAGAATTCCGTAACTATCAGTGTTCGATTCTCGGGAACAAGTGTAAAATTAGACACTGTTAGCTTAGTGTCACATTCGTCGATTTTTGTTGTTGCTGTTGACAGTGTTGCTGCTGTTGTTGTTTCCGAATACTCAATCATGTCAGTCACTTGATCGTCGTCGTCGTCGTTGTTGTCTTCTATTTTCTCTGTTGTAGCTGTCGATGTTGACTCAGTAGTAGTTGAATCACTAACGACATTATCATTGCTCGACTCATTCGGAGAATCTGCACGTAAGCCGCTTCTCGCAAAGGTAGAGTTTGACGTCTCGCCAGGCATAAAATCGTGCGGATTGTGATGGCGTCGTTGCGAGGACACGGCGCGTTTGTTTGTTAATTGTGTACTGGACTGCTGAGCAGGCAAACAGCGAGCGTCACGATCGCTCCACGTCAAGTTGGCGCCACACAGTACGTCGCGACAAGTGCGTGCAAACGGGTCCCACACTTGGCCCACGCTCGAGCTTGGCGAGATGATTCCCGAGCGTAAGCTCAATTCTACGCCAGACTCCGTACTTAGCACTGCACTCGGTTGTGTATCGTCGCCACTCGTCAATGTGAGTGCTGTTGTGAGGCTTGAGGCCGAGGCTGAGGCACACAAATTGACCGCGCCCACTTGTTGGTCGGTTTCACTGCCGCCATACAAATCCATGAGCACTGTGAAAGAGGCCGTACTCTCACCAGACAGAAAACTGTACCCAATAATTCGATTGCGTCCCACTGGTGGCAAAATGCACGATAGCGTTTGGAGCGTTACATTGTTACAAACTGCACAGGCTGTATTGAAATATACACGATCGGTCGTTTGTGAGTACATCAATTCGTGGGCACCGTGTGTGCATTGACGCCGTAGCAAGAATGCTTGCTCTACGGAACCCGAACTATTGCCCGTTGAAGTTGAGTGCTTGATTTTCTCGACGAATGTTGGTGAACAGTCGTCAATTGTTTCGGGTCGGCAAAAGCGGAGCATGTGCTCGAGCGAGGCAGGTGCAGTGTCGAACACCACGTCACAGCCGACAATAGGTTCGTCGGTGCTGTTTGTTGTTGTTACTGTTGTTGCTTGCTTGTGCAGCAGCTGCGGCTGTTTATGTGGATAATTCAGTGAGGCCGATTGATTTTGAGCGTGTTGAAGCCAACTGGACATCGTAGGCAGCATCCATTTGCGTTCGCGCGGCCAATACTGGAGCGCAGTCCCGCGACTTTGCAGCACAATATCAATGAGTGCATTCTGTGTGTCACGTGATAATTCGTTCCAATCGGCTTTCTTCGGCATCGAGTCGGTGGTCATTCTGGGCTCATCATTAGCAATCAGTGTCACGTTGTTAGACATGACGTGGCATCTGAAACTAGGCGACCACATAACAAAGCGTTGACTGAATGCTGAGTTGGTATTGTTCACATTATCACCTTGAGGCGACAGCACTCGATTGCAGAGCAGGCAATACGAATTGGCGTACGTCTTGCCATCAAATAAATCCGTGATTGGCGCTTGTGAGGCCAACGGTGACTGCTCTGGCTGCTCTAACTCTGGACTGGAAGAGTTGGTGGTCCGACATTGACGCACCAGGTGCTCGTAAGTATCACGTGTCATCAAATGTGCGTGCTTGTTCGCATCATACAATGGACAGCTTGATTTCACATAAACGTGCGCGTCAGGTTGCAATATTGGCACACACGACCATTGACGTTGGGCCCGATGCAATGCATGGATATCATCATCTGTATCTTTGTCGTCGTCATTAGCTAGCGTCGTCAGATGATTGATTCGAAATTTTGATTGCTGACAGCAATCGTTGTAATCGTTGCATTGACGATCACAATTGCAATTTCGATCTTTGACACTCGACGCGTCCATTTGACGCGAGCGTGCACCTGTCTGACATTGAGAACGTTCGGCACATTTAGCCGAGTCAAGTGCACTAATTCCTCTGGCCAATTTAGGTGGTGCTGTCTCAGGTGGTGACGTGGATATTGTTTCTGCTGCTCTCGCTATCGCTGCTATTGTTGCCGGTTTGGTGCTATTTGAGAGTTGCACCGGTACGGCCGCTGGCCTTGTGACATTTGACGAGGGAACTTGTGCTGGAATTGTGTCGTTTTTTGTCGTCGTAGCCAGAGTGAAAGATATCTGAGCTACACTTGTCAGTAGAATAAATATACAGAATACACTTTTAATAAACATTGTGTTGCTGATAATTGGTTTCGTTCTAGTAGGAGTCACACTCATGGTGGGAACATTGTTGTTATCATAGCACACTTCCGGCCGGTAATACATCTCATTCGTCGCTCGTTTGTTCAATTCGGTTTTACTGAACATGTGTATCAAAAAATATTAATTTGATATTTGGATGTATCACAGACGCTAACATCAAATGATTGATGCGATTGTCAACAACCAGTTGATGTGCTGGTGTGCTGTGCTTTGAAGGTAAACATGCAATCTATTCTGGCACCCTGATTGATTGAACCCTGCTTGTTAGTTGTTAATTATTCATCTACTGTGCCGATGAAAAATTCAGCTCAACCGGCTTATTGTATTTCTGCTAATTGAGTTTCATTCGGTGGTATGTTTGTGAACCGATTTGTGTGTGCCCATCAACAAACATGTCGCCTTGACGTTTTAGCCCTTGAATGCGGTGATTGGCGCTCAGAACAGAGGCGTGTAATTCTTGCTTCCTGTACTCGGTTTAACAATTAACCTTGAAACAATAGAATTTATTTCAAGCAATTACAAACATCAGTATTTGTCAGCGTCCCTGAAACTGAGTGAAATAGAGCTGTCACGTGTTGTTGTTGTTGTTGTTTCGTTTCTTACTTCAATGTTTGTGATATTGCGATACTAAGTGGATTTTTAATTTCTGTTGTTGTTGACGTTCATGTTATATAATTAAGCTATATTGTTCTGAATTTCACGCTGCTATCGTGGAAGGAGCTAAACTCTTAACTTACCTGGCGAGCATACGCAACAAAATGCGTATATAATCGTCACTTCGCTGCAATCGTGGTTGCGATATACAGTGATTGGTGTTTACCCACTCTCTTTCCCTTTCTAATCTCTTCCAATTTAGAAGACTTCTCGAGTCTCAGTTTCTTAGATGGATATCGCAGTCAACTCTTAGAGTAGTTTTTTTAGCTGTTGAGCAGGTAAAAAAACAACTAAAATCTTGCTATTTCAAGATCAATGTTGCGCTGTTTCCATTTCATTTTTCTTGTGGCTCAGCGAGATAGCTGAGTCAAATTGAGAGACGTAGCCATTTATCAGCAACAACAAACAGGTGAATGAACACAGCAATAAATGTCTGAATGCCAAGTTCAAACCAAGATACAGAACATAAAACTTGCCAATCTCAGTGCTGAATACTTAGTTGAAGATGTAGTTAATGATGAGCGTCTTCAAGAACTAGCTGTCAAGCAGCACAAATTCTGAATGCGTAGAGAATGAGATGACGCCAAAACGATTTTAACGCTCCTTAACGTATCTGCAAGAAGTGTTAGCGCACATGAAAATAAATTCTCGTTGATTGCATCGATTGACGTAACAGCCGCGCCGCACTCGAGACCGTGGTATAATTCTCTACGATACGAAGTGGAATTTTCAACGGCACACATATAGTCTGAATCAGTGCTATGCTATTATCGATGCAAATATACATTCTGATGATTTAGTAGTTATCTCCGGCAAACTGTGATCGAAGTAATCAACAACAACTATATCGCTGCCGCTGCTGCAATTCAATCAGTATTCCATCAACTGATTGGACTTTCGATTAATTCACTGGCACTTTTTTACAAGCAAGCTTAACTGCCTGTGTCGGAGTCAAAAATCGAAACGTTGACTTTATGATTGGAGGCCAGTATAACCATAGAACCGCTTTTCACTAGTCTCTGTTATTGTCGATCTCGACACTTTTCTTATTGTTGTTGCTGTTGTAGCATTGATCTTGCTGATGCCATTGCCGGTGAATTTAATTATCTTGTCGCTGTGATAATTAAAAATTTGCAACTACGTTGGAGCATTTAAAGCACACAAAGTGACGCCCACTCACACCTTGGTTAGATTTCAACTTGTTCGTGGGAAGGTTTGAACCAAAAATATCATTCCATTCAAATGTTATGATATCACTATAGTGGTGCTCCTTTCTCGTTTGCGCCCAGTTTGGTTATTTGACAAAGAATGTTCAATGATGACCCAATTATCAGCAGTTGTTGTGCTTGCGAATGATGCTAGCAACTTTCATTGAAAAAGTTTTGATTTGTATGCTCATGTTTATCCAATATACCGAACATTGAACCAATGGATTTACTCTTCTCTGCTCGATTGATTAATTTTGTAAAGCGAAAGAAAGGTCAAACATCTGCATGAATGCAAAGGTTAACGCCCTTGACAGCGCCAATCTGTCATCAATTTTCACAAATCGTATGTGACCAGCAGCAAGACAGTCGATGTGATCCAAGTGACAGTCTGAGAGATGATATGGAATCAGATTAGTCTAATTGGTTTCAGTGCTAGAGGTCGTATCTATGGAACGAAAGCTTACAAGCAACATGAAACGGAACGACAAACGTTGGCCGAGTGCCCTACACGCAATTGTACATCGAGGATCGTACAATTTCAGAACATTACGAGCAATGGTGAGCTTGACGAGACACGAGCCACGCGCTGCTAATGACATCCAATGCGAATGCATGCGATCCAACATTTGATTGATCAGCGACGGCACGGTACAAAATATTAGCACAACTTCGTACATCAAAACGTAAACTGTGTATACAATGAGCTCCAGCGTGGTTAAATGGTCCGCCTTGTAATATAGAAAGAACGTTATGGCTATGGAACCGGCATAGATAGACCAAAGGCAGATATAACCACGCTGTGGTCCTGCCAAACGTTCACTGTGTTCAATGAATGCAATCTGATCACACATTAGTAGCGTCATGTGTCGCAACAAATATTCGCATTGGCACTCTGATTCCGCATATTGTGTGGCCTTGCAATCGTCCTTTGACGAAGTCTTGTTCACAGATAGTCGCTTGAGTTGACGCATTGCGAGTGTGTGGCGCTGCGCACGATGAGACAACGTCTCAGTGGCTTGCCAAATCTGTCCAAATTGTTGTTGCTCTAATTGTTTGGAATAAAACCATCTCTGGTTGTCCAGTGGCATCGAATCGTGTCTATGCGAGCAGTGTTCTCGTAGGCGTATATAAATCGAGCCAGAAAAACGTGTTAATGCATTCTCATAGTTTCGTAATTTCACGAACATCAATGATGTCAGGAAGAGATGAAAACAACAATATGGCGCCAGCACCGAGCACAAGTGATAGTGATTGTAGATTCGAAAGATCAATCGGTTGAACATAGCGATGCCACGTAATGATATTAAACGCGGTATGATTAAGCTCGCAGGAAATATTGTGCCCAATGTGAACAATACGACTGTGGCCATTCTAAATAATATACGCAATTGTGACGATGGATACATTGTCGATAGTTGTGCCACAATGGATGCGCAACACGAGTCGTTCCAGTCGTTGTTTCCTTCATCTTTGATTGTTCGCTCATCATCATCAATCAATGACAGCTCTATTTGTTGCGTTATCTTTGTCAACAAGCGCGATCTGTCCTTTGTGTTATGTCTCCAAAGTGAGAAGTTGTCACTGGGAAGCCAATTTTGTGTGGAATGCCGGTGCTCATGCTCAACGCTACATCGTTGCAACAATAATTCCAGTATACGCAACAAGCGATATTTTCGATTCAAACTAAGCCTCGGTGATACGGAGCTATCGTTGCTAGTCAACACGTTAACATAATCTAACCACAATCGCCACTATGCATGGCCGCGTCAAAACTGACCAATAGACGTTTCCTCTGTGTTATAGTATACAATGCGGTCATTAGACAAGCAAGCAAGCCGGTTATAACAACTGAATATCCGCGCAATTTGTCGGTGCCCAGTTCATCAATGAAGCCATCATTGAGATGCCGTGATAGCCAGCCACAAAAGCTCGTATTTTCGTTTGGTGATCCGATATTTGCCACAGTAATCATTGTTGTCGATCCGTCGCGTCGGCTGGTTTGGCACTCATGATCGTATAACATGATGAGTGCTACATGCAGAATATGTATCGATTCAGCGACCAATTTTACTGCATGGAATACTCTTAATCGTTTGGACAACACGTAGCATTCTTCAAATTTTATAATCTGATGATTGTTACTACTTGACGGCTCTGTTGGCTCACAACGCCACGGATCATATAAGCAGCTCATCCAAGCATAGAATTTGATTGCTAGACTTGACATCAAAAATGAACGATACTTGTAACGGGCCTCGAGCGAAGCCAGTTGTTGACGAGCTAAAGCCAGAGATCTGGAAAAATCTTTAGAATATGTTTGGCTGGCACTTGATTGACAATTGACTCTGCAATCATCTGTAGAATGCATTGTTTTGATGCTTAAAGGATGATGATAGATGTATACTGTAAGTAGGATATTTTTGAATTATCTAATGAGTAAATCATATCACCGGATGTGCAGTTTTGATCATTGTTGAGATATATCGATATGTGACTATGATTAGCCTACAAGAAAGGCAATATAGAGTCAATAGTATCCTAACAATCTCCTCATGCTATCTAGGTTCCTTAGTTTACATTACTAGATCTACTCGACCTATGTTTGTGAGCAATGATTATGCGGGCCGCACAAATCAAATTCATATTCGGCAATCAGCATAATGTCAGTACATTTATTTTGATCCCATTGAAAAGAGAATAAAGTGCGACCGGCTCGTACGCTTAGTTGACCTGGATCGAATAAAATTAATGGCTGTATCTTAACTTGTTTTCAAGTGGTAAATGTAAAGTTGCTCCTAATTCTTTTGGTCGTTTATCGTTGACATTTGCTCATTTATCGTAGACTTTTAGCGAGGTTAGCTTATGGGGGTCTTTTTTTGTTGACTTTCTTTTGTATCCGTTAGAATATTATCATAGATTTGGGATCAATTAACCCTCGATACGCATGAACCAATACTAATCATCATCAATATTAAAAAATTTACTCGACGTATAAAAAAGGAATTCAGGTTACAAAGAAATTATTCTTTCTCATTCAAAATTTGCCCGGGATGCTAACGTTTTGGAGCTATGACCAACATGACAGTTTGGGAAAAACATGATCCTTCCCCCGCTGAGTGTTTTTTCGCGCCTCTTCAACAGCTTACGCACTACAGGCTGCAGACAGAAACAACAAACTCATCCGTTCATTGTAGTCAAGAGAGAATTTTCGGCACGCCTTCAGCAATCGATCAGGTTCAAAATCGTTCTTTTGTAGTCTGTGTGACATAAGATGTGATAATATTAGTAAATGTGAATAATATCGAACAAAAACTGTGCCGAACAGGCATAATTCTGTATAGACCAGGTCTTTCTTAAAAACTGGATAGAAAAACAAACAAGCACAATATTGTATTGAGGAGAGTGTCGCCAGCATGAATTGTATCTTAGGAGGAAAAATCAAAGAATCGAGAATAACTCGCATGCAATCGAAAATTGAGTGTTCTCGGTACTCCTGTCGGAACTCCAACATCATAGATAATAAAAGAAATAGTGAGAGCCGTGTCATTCGAGTAAACGAGGAATCCATGATAATACCAACAACAATCGATAGATAAACTGACGCCTAACAAACACACATAGCACGTTGAACTCGGACTAACGCCAACGGCAACTGCAACAGCAAGCAAACAAGAGTCTGCTTGTTAACTGATCATTATTATTATTATTAGAGGCAAGCATCAATCGTTGCGTAGCGTGCCCGTGTTATCTCATCGTTGTAGTATGTTCGTTGTTCTCAGTGTGGTTGCATTAGCGTAATGCATTTGGCAGCGGCCCGTTATGGTGGTGCTTGTGGTGGCATTGTCTGACTACGGCCAACGGCACGCACGAGTTGGAACGAACACTCACACTATCATTCTAATCATTTGGCACCACTCTTGATACAAAGGACGCTCGGAGCGAATGATGCATCCAAAGTTCCTATTGACAGCTAGAGACGCCGCAACCATCATTAATATTACGGTAGATTCGTCGACTCAGATCTCAGCTTCGTCAGGCTGTGGGTTCCTGCGTAAGTTTGCGTACTCCGTGACGCTGGCTGGCGCCGGCTGACATTTTCAATTTTGCACCTCTCGACATGATTTCGTCCTCTTAATGATTCGTTCTTTCTTGCTACGGGGCCCTCCTCAACCGCCAAACACACTTTGTTGTCAATCGAACTACGAGATGACGGATTTGTGAGCAGAGAAGCGGAGCACAATAATGCCATCACAGAGAGACACACGAACGAAGCAAGGTTTCAGTTCGATTTGCCATTGTATTGGGGCGTATACTTTGATAGTTCCAGAGAAATTATCGCACATCGCGGCTTAAAACGACACAAGCAGCACAATCAAACCGACGCCTGCTCTTTCTCTTTCTTCTTCTCCCTCCGTCATACGTTTAGGCTCTGTTCGGTTGGGACTTATTGGATTTAGATACCGCTAGTACGAGCCTCACCGCCAGCATATATATTGATTTTTGGCGACCCAGTGGGATAGCTGTTTCCTACATTCCTCGTTCTTTCATTCTTTTCATCCTGTCGTGCTGTCTACGTTGACAATGTCCACCAAATTCACCAATTTCACGAAAGCATCCATGGCCAGCCTTGACAAGTTGTTATTGCAACTCTCTGCTATTCGTTTCACTTTGTGCTGGCTGTATGATACATATAGACGTGCATGCGAGGTAAACATAAATACAAAGATAAGTAAACTCAAGCTACATAACAATAATGACCAGCCGTGTGTCACTAAAACGTTACGCTCACACACACACACACACACACACACACACACACACACACACACACACATTGCAGCACACTCAAATTCAAATTCGAAAGCTCATTGGTGGGGAATTGCGTGCGTGCTTGCATGTTCATGCACTAGTGAGGCCCCGAGAGATTGTGACTCGATCACACGATCGGGCTGGTTGATCAAACTGCAATAGCGCCATAGTTACATGGTGCATGCTGTAAGAAAGAGAGAAAGAACAGCAAAATTCATTGTAGCACTTGGAGGTTCACTCGCAGTAGGCTTGCGTTGCTTACTCAGGTTGCATTTTCGCCAGCTGACTCGTCAACTGAAGTGGAGCACGCCAGAAATAGAATAATTCCCTACAACTATGTGATACTGCTCTATGTGAGAGCGAGAGGGGCAAACGAAAATAGCGAGTGTGTCACATGCCGTTCACACACTCGACTGCGATCCGTCATTCAAGTTCGGCCGAGCGAACTTTGGACTCGACCATCAGTTAGCCAGTAGTTGATCTGGATGCTTCCTGGTCGATCTTTTGGTCTATTTATCTATCTGCGATCTATCGGCATCGGCCGAATATGGTACAAAGGCATGACACTGTTATCTGTTAACAGTTGTTGCCGTTGTTGCTGCTGCTGCTGTTGGGCAACTGTTATTTTCACTATTGTTCGCCTGAATTAGCAATCAGCGGGCCGTTCAAGTCCCCTGAGTTTCTATTCCATTCCATTCAGTCGTAAATCGCTGACAGGCCTGTGAGACAGTCGACAACTCTCAGCCGGGTCGTTGAACGCAGTCTAGCACTCGCAGTCGGCGCTGCTTGTGAGGCACAAACTAATGGGCCCACTAACGAATACGGGAGCTCTTTTTCAGACGACAGCTAAAGCAAAATGGAAGTGACGCCACTTGACAAAGGATTGAAACAAAGCTCAGCAAAAGTGTCGAGATTTGAGACATGATTTATTGCGCGAGTTGAATTGCGTGCTCAGGTAACATCAGTTGGATAAGTCGGTTGTTAGTTACCGGCCGTTGCTCCAGTATCTCGCGACATAGCTAGTTCACTTACTCACCATATATAGTAAGCGCCAAATGATCTCATCACGTTAGCAGTTAGCAACACTATGCTACGTTGCCATGCTTTCGAAACAATCAGTCCTACTTCATGTCCATTAAAAAGCGAATGTGCAATTTGATCTTGCAAGCTAGTGTAGCACCAGCTAGATGTCCCCACGACATTTTCGAGAGAAAAAAAACGAGCAAATCGAATGTGAACATTAACAGGTCCCATTAAATCTAAGTTTATTTACTATATTGGTGTTTTGACTGTTCCATGTTGAACTGACAGAATCGTCTCAAAGTGACCGGAAGTTGGTTCGGTTCAATTCTGTGTCAATTACTGACAAGTTGGCGATGTTCGATCATTACGTCACTCTTCCATGTTTGTAGTTCATTTTGTTGTAGACTCTGTGTGTGTAATGATTCCCGTAGAATGCTCTCAAGAAGACACAATGAACTATACATTGAGTGCAGCAAGTTAGTAGAAAAATACGACTCCAAAATTAGACTCTACTTCGGTGCACGTGTGTGCCGTGATACGAAGCATGTGTACAACATTTGGCATGTCATGAACCTCTCACAAAACACATACACATTTGAAGCCTGTCAGTTGATATCGCCGTCGGCACTCGAGCATGCTTTTAGATCGCGCCTCTTGCATGCGAGTTCGACGAATAACACAAAGAATGAAGGAATGAAGGGACGAATGAGAAAACTCGAGCGAGGGTGGGACGTACACGCACGCATGAACTCACGCACGCACTCAGGCACGAGCCAATCAAATCGATTGAGTGTGGACGCGCCACGGGCTGCCTATTATAGCCACTTTCTCTTGAGGCGGCTGTTCGCATGTAAGTGAGTGCGTGCGTGCATCCCCGATTGTTCATGTCGTTTATGTTTGCAAAGATGATGAATTTCATGTCGACTAAACATGGAATCTCATTGCTGACGAAAAGAATTCGACAGTTTTACCTCATAATAGTCTATCAAACGATGACGCTGTGCGGATCCATGCTTTGCTTACAGTCGGGATAGCGATCGCCAAGTTCAGTGCGCCATAATCGATCGACGAGCGCTTGTATCTCGAAATGAATGGAGAGATAAAGACTGATGCGATAATTTTATGAAAGCAATTCCTGTGTTTCACAATGGAGTTTCGTAACTAGGCAAGGGCACTGTTTTAATAGCTGGTCTGTGCACGGTGCACACAGAGTGACGGTCGGATATTATGCTAAGCTCACTTTATCTCTCAACTTTGGATTTCAGTCCGAACCTTAAGTTAAATTTCGAGAAAAAAATGGGCGTGGCGTTGATTGATCAGTTTATTATCCCGTCGCTTCTACGCCTCACTGTCATCCATCGATGTTGTTACTCATTCGAGCATAATATCAAAGACGATCAAATTTACAATAATTTTGTAAACGAGCCGCTAAGATTTAATCTACCAGAATAAATATACTGTAATAGCAACTTGAATGGCTTAAGTTGGGTGCCTGGCAACTCGATCCTAGATGATCTAGATTCTCTCATTCCATTGAAAAGGAGTGCATGGAAGTATTGACTGCGAACGGCCAATATATCACGATTGACATTGATCTCTTGGTCTTCTATTACAAGTGTCAGATCGCACATATGTGGCAGACCTAACAATGATGAGATGTCTAAATTGAATTCGTCGAGGTGCTCGATATTTTTCATGTTGCTGCCATCGAATTCGTCGAGATCGTTCAACATTTTGATGATTCTTCACATACGAGTCAACGGGAACTCGAAATGCATCATAAGAATGTCTTGAGATAGCTGATCAGACGACTGAGCTCCACTCCGTCTGGAGCGTAGCAGTTTCGACGGTTGTCTCGGCAATTATTGTGCAGCTTTAGCCACTCTTCGAGATGTTTCAATAGCCGCCTCATTGGCCACCTGGGATAACGAAATGATTTCAGCTCTATCTCAAGTTGAGGACCATTTACAAGAGTAACATTCCGATGTGAATTTGACATTGATCTTGATTTTTGACCGATGGCCATAACCGTGTACCAGTAAATGAGGCGCAGGGAAGGGAATCCATAACATATCGAGATATCACAATCGAGACGCTTAAAATTGCGTCTCTCATTTTGAAGTTCATAACATTCAAGTTGAAATTCCAGGTCTTTGTAGTGTAGAAAACGTCCACCAATCAGGGTTGAATCTTCATCAGCCTTAACAGAATATATCCAACCTGTTGGTATAATTAACAACATCCCTTGTTCTAAGCACACTGTCAGCTTTGTTCCAGGCTCAGCTCGAAATTCGTGGCAGTAATCTTCGGTGGTCGAATCAAAATTTTCGAACTCGGTATCCATTTCAATCGTATCGTCATTGCAGAAGCTAATCTTTGTTATGTTTCTATCAAGCGCACCGCCGGATCCAGTAAACAGCTTATATTCAAGCAGATTGTGATTTGTGGGTTCATATAGTTCATAAGTTTGGTGTCCGTGAAGCATATGTAACCACGTAGAGGATCCGCCAGGCGCCATCTGGCACACTAGATGAGAATCTTTTTGTTGAAACACGCAAAATTTGTTTTGGGGTGGAATGAACGAGTCAAGCTTCGGCATTTTCTTTTTGATAGGCTTGAACACCGGCCAAAATAGTTCGACCAGACTCAATTGTTTTACTAATGAAGGCAATTCAATCTTTTCATCGAGGCAGGTACCAACAAGTGAGATCTCGCAGTAAGACATAGTTTTGCGATCATCTCCGCGCGTGTGCCAATCTTTCGTTAGCTCTATGAATGGTTTCTCTTGATAAGCCCCAGCACATGAATCAAGCACACGAACTATGTCATCTTTTCCTATAACGCAAATAAATTCAGCGATAGTGAGATGTTTTAGGGGCACTGAGGCCCCGTTTTTGTGATTTGGACACCCGACCAAGGGAGTGTCGAATGGAAGGTTTGTGTTGAGTTGAGCTAAATAGTGCTGATAATTGATATACTCGATGGACATGATTGTCGATAGTCATAACTAAACCTACAATAAAACGGATGATGGATAATATAAAATTATTATCTGTGATACATGTCATAATACCTAATTTTATTACAGTCAGAGGGATCAACTGAAATGTTTACACACAGAACTATCAACGTCTTCCTTGATCGGATTCCGCATGCGCACGCGACGCTCAGCTGGTACTAAGATCTCTGCATCATGCATACGATCATAGAGGCGCCGCTCACAGGAGTGATTATCTTTTGTATGAGAACCATGAATAAAGATCTAACAGTGAAATATAATCAAAAAGGGGCACAAATTTGTATTAATTTATCGCAAGTAGGTTACAGACAGTTTTTTCTAAGTTTACTGGCACAAATATATTATAAATGCTAGTTATTATTCTTGTTTCCCTGATGAATACTAGTATAACGATATGCTAGATAACTATGGGCGTTTCAGTACCAAAATAACGATCGGCAAAATTGCCGATCCCGGGCAATATGTGAAACTTTTCATTAATTTCAGCGTCGACGTGCGACGTGACTATTTGGACTCGCGGAAATGCGTATGCAATTGAATGCACACCGGTGGTGGCCATCAATAACGAGCACAAAAAGATGTTCTCCTCAGGAACATCATGGTCTAGTAAAACACGAATGGCCATAATAGCAGCAGCGCCTGAGGCCACTGTAGCATCCATGAGAATGACTTGATAATCTTTGATATCGCGTGGTAGGCGTAAGTATATCAGCTCAGGCTCGTCTGTTTCTTGATTGGTTTGGATGAGTATTTTCCCCAGACGGACATCCTTAACGACGTCACATAGAGCCTGTTCCATCGTCTCACCGGCACGTAGTATTGACACACCACAAATACGATTACAATCGAGACGCTTGCCGGTATATTTAACCTTTTGCGGTGTGTCAACTGTAATGTCCTTAAAGTTTAGCAGAGAAAGAGTATACTCTGTGAGCAAACGCATCAAACGTTTTGAATAGAATATGAATTCATCGCGTCTTGTTTCCTTGTTCCTAATGATGGTGTGATTGCCGAGTACTTGTGATGTTGGCTGCAATACTTTTAGTGTCTTTGGCAATGGTTGGCCCACGTGACATTTCAACAATTTCGAGCGCAACTTTAAGCCGCGCGAAGTGAGCTGCGTATGAACGTGACGGACAATGAGATTGATGGCTACTTTGTTTTCACCACCGCGTGGCACAATTAGATCGGCATGTATCATTGATGGCGATATGTGATGATCGAATGCTGGCTTGACGAAATTGTTATACTGTTTAAGTACGCCTTCAAGCTCGCGGCCACGTTCTGTGATGTCGCGACGCAAACGACGCGATAAACGTACATCTGGATCAGTGTCAATGAATATTTTCATATCGAGCATATCGAGCAATTGTTTGTTAGTGAACAGCAAAATGCCTTCGCATATTATCACATTCGCGCCGTACATGATCTTGGTGCGCTTTTCTCGTGAATGGGTCACAAAATTGTAGCACGGTACTTCCACACGTTTGCCGCGTTTTAAACGACGCAAAGTGTTATTGAGTAACTCGAAATCAAATGCGTCTGGTTGATCGAAATTGTAGTCGTTACGTTCGGCTTTTTTGTGTGCATCCTCGTTGAGAACCTTGTAGAAAGAGTCCATGCTCAATAGTGTGACCCAAGGCACGTCGAGCTCTTCGATTATCTTTTTAGCTACAGTTGTTTTGCCCGACGCCGAACCACCACAGATACCAATCACAAACGGTTCTACCAATTGACCTTGAGCATCGTACCATGGAGGTCGGCCCGCCATAAATATTGTTCGTTGGCGAGTATGGAGCACTGGCTGATCCTTGGTTTGGGATGTCTGGGTACGAGACACGGAACGCGTGCGTTGCCGTTGCTGGCGCAATAAACTGTCCGATTTTGGCGATAAATTTGATTGAGGCGATTGACCCAACGGCGTTGTGGCCATTTGGGGTCCATCAACAATTCCACTAGCACTGCTACTGGCACCTTGATCATTGTTAATATGAATGCTGCTGACATCACAAGATTCGTCGGGTAACGGCGGCGATAGGGTTGTACAACGAATACTAAAGTCGTAACAAAAATCGCCGCTATCACTGTCGGAGCTCGCCGAAGATGGATCTTCGTCGTCGAGCTTGTTGATTAGATTGTTTTGGGCCTCCATTACGCCATATCTTTACAGAATGTTTCAGCGAGAAAGACAGACGCAAATTGGCACCAGTGGTTGATGCGAAGTTCCGATCGAATCCGTCGTCGCGCATTCGATTTCCTATTGTGGAAGTGGTCGCTTCTAGACGCCTGCGATATTGTGTGTCCTGCGTCGGCAGAACTAATTCGCTTGATCTCAAGCGCAAGAATCAGCTGTGCTGCTCGAGTCACTCACGCGTTCTGGTCACAAAAGTCTTGAGATTGCCTGCGTTCGCAGGACCGATTGCAATTGCATGAGTTTCAACTTCATCTTCATTCCCATGATGAATGTTGAAGAATTGTTGCACTTGGTTTATTATAATATATATTTTTCCGTTACAGTGACAACAATGAGCATTGGTTCTATTATTATCCGATATCCTAAACGTAATTCTCAGCATTCTTGATTGATTTCCCTGCACAATCTCTTATAAACGTCTACAATAATGGGTGCCGCAAAGAAAGTGAAAACAACAACCAAGGTCACCAAATTACGATCGTTAGGCACTGCAAACCGAGCTTTGATACCTGAAGCTGTGGTAACAGTCGAACCAGCGACAGTGCCGATCGTGCAAACACCAACCCCAGCAGCAGCAACAATGGCGCCAACCACAACAGCACCCAAAACACCTTCCAAAGTAGCTACATCAACACCAGAAGGTGCAGCCAATCTTACAATAGAGCCGCAATCATACACGCCATCTATAGTAGCAACATCAACCAACAGCCAAGGGACATCGTCCGTGAAATCCGAAGTTACAACCAAGATTGAACCGGCCAAAGTGAGGCAATTGTCCACTGCTGAGCGTCTGGCCCTACGATCGAACAAATTCAAGACAACTGTTTCAGATAAGGCAAAATTAACCATCAGGGCACAAAAATTTGGCATTGCGCAAAGCGCCACCAAAACATCTCAACCAACATCAACCGCAAGTCCAGAATCGTCATTTTGTAAATTCGTAGACCCTGAGATTCTCAAAAAGAGAGCCGAACGGTTTGGCTCCGTACCAAAAGCATCGCAATTGGAGGCCCGCAAGGCGCGCTTCGCATCGACTAAATCATAAGCCGTGAGGCCGCAGAAGAAATAAATCTGTATAAAGCATAATCATTATATTTTGACGAAGTTTATCTGGGTTTTTTATTCTTCACCTTTCAATCCTATATTATGCCGAAAAGTTATAAGAATATTAATAAAAGCACATGTCCTATTGGTGCGATATGAGCTGGTATAAAACGTCGATTAGGTTTGGATATTTCCAGCAGTATGATGCCAAAATTGAGTGTGTGGCTATCAATGATTAGCGATGATAGAGGACGACAAGTAATTTTTCTCTCGAATTAAATCTCTGTATACAACTACTGGTTAGTTTGATGCAAGCTTCTTCTTTTGTTCGTTGGCTTTTTTATTCATAATTTGAAAACGTGCTAGCATGCAAGAGAACACCGGAGGTGAAGAATTCTTGACACCTGTAGAATGTTTGATGCATGTCAATCCGATCTCAATATCTTCGCCCAAAGCTAATGGCCGCAGAGATCAACAAGCATGCTGCAATAAAATCGAGCACCGTAATAGCTATTCCAATTTCGTCCTGGGCTTCGATGACATTTTTTCGCCCCAGTAAACTCGCAGTCTTAAATGTTGCAGAAGGAAATGACATAAATTAATCATTGAACTTCAAACTTTCCTGGAAACATGTTATGATGAAATGATGAATACTTACATCCAGAACTCCACCGAAGGCAGATTTGCATGACATGTTGAACGCCATCCATGTTGCATATAGCATAGCCACACCCACGGCGAACACTCCGAGGACACTCAGGTAAAACAGTATGGCAACCTCATAGATGACGCCTGCGAAGTCGAAAAATGATAGCACTAGGAGCACAATACCGACGATAATAGTTATGTAATGAAAAGTTTGCAAATTTGAAGAATCTGAATGATTGAAGTGATAATGAATGGTAAGTTAGAAGTGCCTCTAATGATTCTGGTCGCCATAACTTCAAACATATATTGAAAAGGAAGTAAATGTTTGTGTGATACTCACTGAATGTGTCCGAAAAGGCGTTGGCTATGTTGATTTTGCAATCTCTATACTGAACGAGATACGCAGCAATCCCAGTAAAGAGCGCAGCAAAACCTGCACTAAATCCGTATGAGTTGCAGTGGCCCATTGTGTATGATTACGATCCGCTGTCTGTTCGGTCGATATATAATGAACAGGATGATGGGGAATCAAAAAGTTTATTCGATCAATTTTGGAAATTACTGAAGGTAGAGAAAAAAAG
Source organism: Fragariocoptes setiger (assembly GCA_019968535.1). Taxonomy (NCBI): domain Eukaryota; kingdom Metazoa; phylum Arthropoda; class Arachnida; order Trombidiformes; family Phytoptidae; genus Fragariocoptes; species Fragariocoptes setiger. The sequence goes on along the minus strand of JAIFTH010000007.1, from coordinate 19,278 downwards.
AAACTGCAAGTTGTGTGTTTGGCCAAATGTTGGCAGCAGCAACAACAAATTCGATCGTTAAAGTTTCTCTATTTCATGTGGATACAATTGGACAGCGCGCATGGTGGTGCACATGGTTCCACAATATGAGGATTGTTCATGAAGCATGGTGAACAGTGGTTGCATTTCAACTGTTGACAAACAATTGACTCATTCAATAAAGATTTTGTTCGGTGGAAGCAGTGTATTTGTTTAATGTAACACGCTCTGGTCGCCTAAATTTGTTTGCTATTTATCTATGCTATTTGCAATCTATATGAAATAATAATAAACTATGGGAATAATACTCACCTCAAATTCACGATCTTGAATAATTTTAGTGAATCAAATTTATGAGTATGATGCAAAGATTCGATTCGAGTTCAATTAAAAGAATGTTCAATATGTGTTTGATTGAATGATCTCTGTAGTGTCGAAAGAACGATAAAGCACAATTTGTTTAGACGATGCTCGTCGTCAATGTCGTCGTCGTCTTGATTAATCAGAAGTTGCTTAATGCAATCTTGTTGCTCTTTGAGGGGGTGAACTATGTGTGAGTATGTGCGCTGTTGGTCGTCAATTTCGGGTAGTTAGGCACCACATTTGAGAAATCGATCGAAGATAGAAAGTCGCAGCTGGTGGCGGCAATGCACACACATATAGCAAACAGCCAGATAGTCAGACAAATAGATAAAGTTAGTTAGATTTTTCTTATATGAATCAAGTGTGATTTTTTTCTCACTTTCTATTCGTTCATGTGGTACTTAGTTAGTTTTAAACGAACACTATTGGTAGTTGCACTCGTCGTTGTTGTTATTGTGGAGCATAAACAACTCGTTGTAGTATAAGCCGTGGAGTGGTGCGTTGTTTTATTGTAGACGCGCGTATGCACTGACAAAGTTAAAATTCGTCTCACGACTATTCGATGGAACATGGTATGTATTGTATGTTTACGATTGTGGAAGTTTCACATTGCTGCACATGATTTTTGGGTATGGCAGACATAACAGCAAATGCAAAACCACTGGAAGTATTGGCATCAGCATAAACAACAACGACAGCAACAACAACAGCGACAACAAAAATAACAACAACAACAAGCAAGACAAGTTGACTCAAGTTGAGTCGAGCCATGTGCGAACGAAGCCAAGTTGCCATCGAAACAACACACATGTGTGCACACACCATCGCCATGTAAGTTGGGCGCGGCAATTGCACTACACGGCGCCAGCAGTAGCACATCCAGCGGCAAGTGATATGAAACCGCCCATTACAAGTGAAGCGCGTTTTCGGTGCAGCCATCGAGCTTGCCATATTAGAAAGCACTTTCGAAAGACTCACACTGCATTAGCCGCCAGCTTGCTTAGTCGCAGCGCGACGCAACTTTGCCTGTTGTTTTTGGTGCACGTAATATCTCCATAGAAGTTAAAGCTAGCTTTGTCTTGAATGATGTCGAGACACAAACGAACTAGCGGTTATTCTTCCTACGTAATACCAAGACTAAATGAATTGCACGCAAGGAGCACGTCTATATGCAGCAACATCCATACCATGTGAAAGGTTCTTCTCATACGATCCACTATGTACGTTTAAGAGGCCACACTTGACACACTCACTAACTCATGCACGCACACGCCAGCACCAGCTTAAATAATAATGCAATAAAGTATACCAGAGTTTGCCAGCTAAAAGCTAACCAAAGCTTGTGAGAGAATGTATCAACAAATTCAATCCGCGAGAGCAATATTAGTGTAAAGTCATTCGAAAGTCAGGAGAGAGAAAGCTAGGCAAGTCACGAGTGTTAAAGATCATTGGGCTGACACGCAGCAAACGCTCCCATCATTTGTCACCCAACACAATGTGATTAAGTTTGGTAGTAGTTTCACCATAGCTAGACTAGCGCGGGAGCGAGCTCATTGATGCCAGGCAGTAGATGCGATCTATCGAATATGGCTTATAATAAGGCCAGATAAAAATCAGAGTAGCAATGAATATTTCCACTGATTGATTGTTGCGTTGCCTGGTCGTTTGATAAGATGATAGCCAATTTAATTGATCAGATCAGAGCTGATACAATACACAAGTTGCTATTGTGTTTTCGTCATTGGAAAACTTCAATGGCATGGTAACGGCCACAGATCAAAGTAAAAAGCAAGAGACAAGGATCTATTGCAATTCATAATTGAGATACAATTGAGAGTAATTGTATGCATTCACATCGAGAAATAAAACATCGGTGTTGGTCTTTGAGAATTTGACCTATCTCTGTCTGACTTTCAATGTTACCTATGTTATGTCCGCACGATATCGAATTGTACCATATTTCCATATTGATGTCATCAATTTAGTTTAGTAAGCGCGGTACCATTGGGGCAAGTTTACCTAATCAATATGCTGACGCGTTTTTCAACAGCTCATGCGCCGATTCATGCAAACAGATGGAGCTCTCTAATGTTAAGAGCTGAGCTGAATTTATCGTTCACAACTACTAGTAGTAGTTCGACTCTGATTCACTTGACAACTCAATATATGTGGAGCGGATAGTAGGACAAGCTAGATTGATGTAGATGTAGATAGATGTAAATGGGGCTCTTTCAAGCGCTCAACTGAACTATTTTATTTTTGGTTTAGCGCACTCTACAATGAGCGTCGTTTTGACACGCTCATGTTTCACGGGCCACGATTCGTGCGCCACAATGAACTGCTCCAAGATGCTGATTCAAGTAACGCGCGGACTCTACCGCGCATGCTTCTAACGAAACGAAAGCGTGTGAGAGAGAAATGCATTTTCATCAGATTAATTGCCATCACTACGTCATTGTCAACGAAGATGATCTACCTGATTAGCGGAACGAAATGAAATAGAATCTAATTTATTGAGCATTGTAACACTATACAAACTTAACGCACCAATGTATCGCAAAACCGGCTCTGGGACAGAGCCGCATGCCAATTCACACCACAGATCTAACGCTCATCAGCAACAACCTCCGTTGCCGCCGTCGTCGCACCAACAACAACAACAACAACAACAACAACAACAACAACAACAACAACAACAGCAGCAACAACAGCATCATGCTGACTCGGACTTTGCCAACGACCAGACATCAGACTCATTCCAGAGCGACACTGTATTTGGAAATGCGTCACGCGGCCAACCACATTATGTTGATCCATATGCGCCGCACACGGATACGTACCGGCAAGGTTCAAGTCGACAAGTGCTGTCCGGCAATCCCAACACTGGCTCTGGCCCCTTTCCTTGTCATCATGGCTCGGGTCCCATGATGTCGGGCGCACACCAAGGTGCCGTCATGATGGTGTACGGATTGAATCCGGATAAAATTAATTGTGACAGATTATTCAATCTATTTTGTCTCTATGGAAACGTTGTTAGGGTTAGTACCTGAATAGCAGCACATCCCTCATCAACCAAATGTGATTGACATGATTTTTCTGTTTACTAATCAAACTAACTTGAACAACAACTTTGTTCAGATTAAATTTCTGCGAACGAAAGAGGGTTGCGCCATGGTTCAAATGGGAGATCCTTCATCAGTTGAAAGATGCCTCAGCTTTCTCAACAACTTATCGCTATTTAATGGCGAATTGCAGTTAAACTATTCAAAACAAGCATTCCTCCACGAAGTTCATCAGCCTTTTCCATTGCCAGACGGAAGTCCTTCGTTCAAGGAATTCACAGGAAGCCGAAACAATAGATTCACTAACCCTGAGGCAGCCGGAAAGAATCGTTTCTCAGGACCGGCTAAAGTGTTGCATTTCTTCAACGCCCCTCCTGGATACACGGAGGAGGAGATCATAAACTTGTTTCAACGAATGTGCTCAATCTCCCCGTTAGGTGTTAGATTTTTTCCCCCCAAGAGTAAGTTAGAATCGCTAAAAATCTTTAACAATTCACAGATTCATGTGCTCAAGCTGCTAATTTCACACTATTTCTGTTCTTCCAGCCGAGCGTAGCTCTTCGGGACTTATTCAGTTTGATGACGTCGCTAAAGCCGCTGAAGCTCTGGTGGTTTGCAATCATGTTGCAATTTCAAATCCAGGTGGGAAATATCCGTTCTTACTTAAATTATGCTTCTCCTCTTTAGGTCAAAGGTTTTGAAATCGAACCCCTAAACCACCTAGCGAACATTAACGAATGGGGTCCGAGTTGAAACTTGCATGTATATTTGAATTAACGTCACACTCACGTCAATAAAACATGTGACAAATTGTGATTTATTCATCTGATTATTTATTGTTATTGTTTTGTTATCATGACTATTACTATTATTGTTGTTGTTTTCCTCTGTGTCAATTCACGTGGACAGTGGAGATTTTCAATCTTGCGTACAATCACTCTGGGAGCAGACTCTATGGGGTAACATGCTGTACAAGCTGATTTCTGAGAATGTTCTCTGCCATATTAAGAATTTTTCCAAATTCCTCACTCGTTCTCTGTGCTCCATGTCCTCAACTTCTTCATGGCGTTTTGAGATCTATCATGAGGGAAAAATGGTGCTGGGCCTGGTCGTAGTGAGAAACAGCCCATGTTGCAGGCTATTTTTCTCTGCATTGTCTTGTGCAAATACCAGTGCATTTCGAAGAAAAGCAGATAACACAATGAGCAAAAATTCAATGTCTGTCTCGTAAAGTGCACAATTCGTAGTACAATAAGTAATTTTGACTTCTTGCAAGCAAACTTCTTATCGACATCTTGCCGTTTAAAGTGCTCAGAGAAAAACAATAGTGTCCCAACAAAAATGGTGCAGGATCTTATCGATATCGAAAAAATGCTCTGTATATTTCAGGACACAGGATTTATTTACAAACGCTCACGTGAAGCACAGCCTGTACTTGTGAACAGCTGGATGAGTTTTGCATTGTTATTACAACAATTCTAATCTTGCTTATAGTAAGAACTTGGCTTGCTCTCGTAGCCTTTCTCTTATTATTTGCAGCATACATATGATGATGTTTTTGAGCATTTCGATGATACATTTCGAGTTCCCGTTGACTCGTATGTGAAGAATCATCAAAATGTTGAACGATCTCGACGAATTCGATGGCAGCAACATGAAAAATATCGAGCACCTCGACGAATTCAATTTAGACATCTCATCATTGTTAGGTCTGCCACATATGTGCGATCTGACACTTGTAATAGAAGACCAAGAGATCAATGTCAATCGTGATATATTGGCCGTTCGCAGTCAATACTTCCATGCACTCCTTTTCAATGGAATGAGAGAATCTAGATCATCTAGGATCGAGTTGCCAGGCACCCAACTTAAGCCATTCAAGTTGCTATTACAGTATATTTATTCTGGTAGATTAAATCTCGAAGATCTGTCGTCCGATGATATTGCCGATTTGCTCGCCACATCACGAACATTCTGTTTCAACCGTTTAGTATCTGATATATGCCAGTATTTGAGGCTACACATTGATAACACTAATATTTGGTCGATATATCGTTTAGCAAAATTGTTCGATCTCGATCAACTCTTGCTATCTTGTGATAGATTTTTCGACAAGAATGCTGAGCAGATCCTCCACCAAGAGGAATTCCTCGAATTGGGCGTCGACGAGGTCCAGTCCATGGTTAAAAGGGACTCTTTCTTCGCACCAGAACCAGAAATTCTAAGAGCAATATGTAAATACTTTTGTAAACGAGGCAATGGACCCTCCCCAGAAGACGGCAAGATCTTCAGAGATCTATTGTCCTGTGTTCGTTTGTCCCTACTCAAGTCATCCGAGATCAAGCAATTATTTTGTGAATTTGGTATACCTTATTATGATTTTGGCCATTTTGTTCAGCCACAAACCAAGGTAAGCAGCAATATATTCGACATTTTGATTTTCATATACTTATAAACAATACCTGATCGCGTATGAAAATTCTATGACGTCGTATTTTGTGATTTAAATCATCAGTTGAGACGAAAAACTCGAGCTACAATAACCTATATGGCGTCGCTTATCAAACACCGGTCCAAGAGGCGTAAAACTAGTGCCGATGGACTTGATAGCTGTCCATCGGACAGCGAGGATATCTTCTGTTTACGCACATCGACATTTCCACCGATCAACGAATGCGACGACGAAAGACCGTGTAACGTGCGTGGCTACCTCATTTACAATCGCAATGTCGCAACGAGAGAGTACAATGTAGACCTGCAACGTGGTCGCCAAAAAAAGGACATGATCGACTCAAGCGAACGAAACTATACGGTCAGAACTTGCACTAATCACACCTTGGGCTACTCATATCCCGGTGCCCGCCGAGAATGTATACAATTGGCGTTTGGTCGACCGTTCATCGTCAACAATATCCGAATGCTATTGTTAGACGATGGGCAAAGGTCATTTTCATACATAATTGAAGTGTCCACAGATGGAAAAAATTGGTCAACAATCGTTGACTATTCAGAATATTGGTGCCGTTCGTGGCAACATTTGTTCTTCAAAGAGCGTGTCGTGAGATACGTGAGAATAACCGGCAATAGAAGCTCCTATTATGGTACCTCAGCATCACAGATGTTACTAGTGTACTTCGAGTGCATGTATAATACTATTGATGCATCAATGTATGCGTTTGAGAGCATCGACAATGGTGAGGGTATGTTATCGCCCAAATCGTCGGTGATTGCAATAGAGAACGAACACTCAATTTCTATCGCTCGTTCACCAGTGAGCTCGTCCAGAGTCTTTCGTATCTGTGGAACGAGCGTCCGATCAAAAGGAACGTTATCATCGTTGTCAGCAGCTACGGCCTCGGCGTCTGTTTTAGCTGCAGAGCCGGCGGCCCTGGTCGACACGTGTAATATTAATAATAGCACAAACGCAGCTAGCCAACAAACTAATGCAAATAATCATATGCACATACGGACAGATTTCGCTCGTGGCAGCGGTTTCTGGATCGCTCCCAATAAGCTCACTTTCCAACTTGCTCAGCCATTTAAGATTGATTCATTCGCATTCTCTCTGAAGCAATCGAACTGCCGCCAGACATTGTCTTCATACACCGTCAGCATATCCAATGACAACGATTCTGGACCCTGGACTGTCGTGAAACATGTGCCAAGAATGAGCGACGAATTGATCGTGGTTACTTTCGAACCTCAAGTGGTGACGTTCATCAAGTTGAAGGCTGTGGATGTGCCAACAGCTTGCCAATTGTACGTCAGCCACATTGAATGTCCATATCGTGGCGTGAGAAATGAGTGCAACAATATTAGAAATCAAACTTTGAAACTACGGTTCAGATAAATAAGGATATGATAAATAAATTACGAACGAATAAATTTCTTTAGATGAAATAATCTCATTTTAACTTTTTCTGTTTATTTGCACGTGATCTAATCACAAAGTTAATAAACGATTCATGCAATTATGATCTGCCCTACGAATCACTTTATTTTTTAATTTTATCGAGTGGAAAATCAGAGTTCATTGCATCATTGTTTTTCTTTAACCAGCTTCACGTGAGTGCGAACATGAGAAGAGTTCTTGATTTTGTGGACAAATCAGGATTTATGAATATTAAATGAACGCTATCGATGTGATAGACAAATGCGAGATGCAAGATTCACTGCAATCCGACCTCGATTTGATTTAAACTAGAAGCAACGAGTGAGGCAAAAGATTCTGATCCTAAGTATGAATTATGCTAGCTATAAAGTGTCGTTCGACACACAGGCTCATGTGCTTGGATAGGCTGGACTGCATGCGAACCCGCTAACAGCCGAGTCTACTCTGTTTGGACTAAGGCTCAAATTCGGTTTGAGGAAAGTCTCCGACCGTCACCACGTGAGCGCGCACTCGTATGTGCACCACACAAGGCCTATTAACGTGTGGCCGGTGTTTGGCCCTAAGCTGCATCAATAAAGCGAAGATGGCATTTGGCCAGAGCGAATTAGGTGCGGCTTGGTGTGCTCACCAAGCATCAACAAAACAGGTCATAATAATAGTTAATTTGCAGCACAATCAACAGAACGGAGCTTACAGACTATCCAATTCATATTTTATTTTGAGTTGTAAATCCGTGCAAAGGACCAAAAATGGCAACCATCACTGTAGTCACCAAGCACAAAACATTGTAAGGCATGCTGAAATCTGGGGTTGGCATCACAATCAATAAGGGTCGAGCGTAGATTGCGACATCGAGCCATTTATCGTCTTCAAAACGTTCTACCGTTGAATTGGACGCCTCGAGTGTCAATGATGGATCCAACACATGCTGATCGCTGCAATATTTCAAGGGAATTTTCGCCCCGAGAACGGCTGATCCCAGTAAGACACCACGATTTGCATCAGGTCTGTATTCGTTCCACCGCAAGAACAAGCGCTTGAAATCGTAGCTTATCTCAACGATACTGTGCTTCGGAACCGCTAGCTGAAACTCTAGTTGAGCCGATCGAACGTGTTGCTGGCTCGGTACAAAGGCTAAATTTTGAGGTTTGAGATTGCAGTTGTTGTCGTTGATATTCTTGATTCGTAGTGTGTGTGAGTATATTCTCAAAAAGTCAGGAATCACATCATAATAGGAAATGTTGATCGATTCTGGATAGGAATTTCGTATGGTGGCGACGATTGTACCCTCATAAGTTCCGACACCGGCAACATGAGTTGAGAATAACAGACTAGCCAATGATGAATACGCAGTAAACTTGTGAAAATTATGGAATCTAACACCGATGTTAGCTTGAGTTTTGTTAGCCAAACGAGCGTTGTCCAATAATTGCTGTGTGTCATATCGGACGTATGTTTTGAGATTTGTCGTATCACCTGTTGCTTGCTTTCTCTGAATTTCTAAGATCTTGAAGGACTTGGGCATAATGGTAGCGATATCATCACTGATACCAGTTGTTTCGACCTCGATCTCACTAGAGGACGTTACGGGGCATGTACGTTTCAATTGGGTGCCGAATAGCTTGGCTAACGACCAACTTTGTTTTCCGTCGAATAGACGTACAGCATTGATCACAACTGTCAAGGTTTGAGTGAGCTCGACATCTTCTAGTTTACCGCTGAGATAGTCGACATTTGGTCTTGTCAAGAAGTCGATAGCCATCGATGAGTAGGTCGATTTGAATAAATGCTCGGCGTGTAGCAGAGAGGCCAGGCCTGATTTATCAGAACAAGGTAAGAGTTTTTTCCAAGGTGTGAGATTCTCTGTACATAGCGGCTCGTCTACAAAATTACTGTAATAAATTTGATCGTCTTTGTTATTATGCTCGAATGAGTAACGCGGATGTGAGGTGGATTTCTCATCGATGGATGACAGTGAGGCACAGAAGCGTCCTGATAAGGCACTGACCAATCGACGCCACGCCCGTTGTGGATTCTCGCTGTAAGGTCGAAATTTGACCCATAGTTGGGCGCCGGCCGGACTAGAGCGAGACGGGTAGCCCCATTGTTCGTAATTCCAATTGCCACGTGTCAAACTGAAGTGCATCTCAGAAAGCTGAGCGTCCGATATCAACTGAGCGATTGGAAATGGAAATAACTGATAACGATTCTCCCATGACAACTGTCCGAGGCTTTTTCGATACAATGTTCGGAAGCGAAATTGCACAAGAATTTGGCCATCATCGAGTGTTTTTACAAATAAATTCTCATGAAATTGATCACTGCCGGTGGCGTTGGTGTGGCATTCGCCAACGCTGACACCTGACAGTATCCACGCTGAGAGTGCAAAAAATGCAAATGATATGATGAATGCAAATTTGGTCATGTTGATACTATAATAGTCATGGTAATATTTTGTATAACATCATGAGGAGTGTTATTTTGGGAGCTGAATCAAGTCGACGAACAAAAAACTGTCATTTGACAGCTGTCCAACTGTTCTCGGGGAACACTCAGTCGGACATGCGGACATTTGGCGCGAAATTTGAAGAGAGAATTTTTGTTCGATAATCTCCCATTGAAGGATGAGAAAACTTTTTTCTCTAGCTCGCACTTGGGTTTAAAAAAGAAATAGAAGTCAAGTCGACTTACTCATCCACCTGTTATAAAAGTTGTAGAGTGAACAAGAGAATAGCATAGAGTAAAGCTGACGTGAGATGAAAGTTAGCACTGAACGACTACTAGATCTGTGCAAACCGTGCAGTTTGGCAGCTTGCCGAGCAGATGGGCGTCGTCGTCAGTTGTGCGCTAGCACTCGTGCCGTCAACATCGCAAAAGCAAAAATAACAGTCGTTCGATCGAGTGTGCACCGTTAGTTGCTGATGCACTAAAAGATCTAACAACGAAGAAGCGAATCAGCGAACGAAGTTTAAGTTTGATTTTAATGAAGTTAGGATCGGTCAACGCGGCGAACGCCAGTGCAAGCCAAATTGCTAGCCATATCGCTAGTCCAGAGAATTTTGCTAAGTCGAGAGAAGTTTAACGAAGCAAGTGGTGCAGCAAGTGTGCGACAGCTAGTCAGCCAGTCAATCTGTCAGTCATTCGGTGGCGGAATTCGAGAGAAACTGAAAAATTTCGATAAACTCTCTGTAAGCAGCTAGCAGTGTCCACACACACCGATACAGTTAGTTGGTGATTCATTTTGCAACTGTAACAGCTACCTGTGTCCTGTAAATCAGTGTAAGCCATCGCCGTCATCATCATCATAATCGGCATCAGCATCAGCATCAGCATCAGCATCATCAATGATTAGTTAGCGGTGTAGCGGTTAGTAGTGGTCGCTCGAAGCCAGTTTCAGCATGATAGTGCAACAAAGTTCTAAATAATGTTCTAAATTGTAGCAGCTATTCCCGTTGCATATCATTGTGCAGCGAGCTAATGTGGAGAAGTGTTAGAGAGAAAGCGTCGGTGACAGAAGAATATAGTTTGCAGAAAAATATCAAACTTTGAAGCAAATCAAAAGCAAGTCGATTACGAATGACGACAATAGCAACAGCGATAGCAAGAAGACAGAATTCACAACACAAATGGTGTCTATAGCAACCAGTGATAGTGTTTTATTGTCAACGATTAATCATCAACAAGTAAACAGCATCGATGAGGTCACGTTTGGTTGGCCTGAATTTGATTGGCACATAGCAGCACACACGAGCACAGTTGAATTGATGCGATGCAATGCAATGCAATACAACAGCAATTAGATGTTCAACAGATATGATCACAAGGCCTTAAATGATATCGATTGTGCTGACAACGAGTATAATAAACATACAAGTGTCAAGGTATTTTCAGCTTTCAAGTTTATGATAAGAGCACAAGTTCCACATGAACAGCAGCGACAGCAGCGACAGCAGCAACTCCAGTTACTAACAACCCAAACAATTAAGCAACAGTTAAAACGAAAACAACAACCGAGTGAGTGAGCGAAACTGGCTGCAGCAGCTAGTATTGCAGGTCGCCCCAAATTATCAGGGCCACATCCGCAAGGAACGTTGCCACCGATGCCATGAATTGGTCATTTGTGCTCGACACACAATTGAGCGACCAACAATTGGCCTACGTTCACAATGAGCTCATACCGTACGCGTGGTTGGTGGCCGCACTGGTTGCGCCATTCATCGTGTCGCTGTTGATATGGTTCCTCGTGGTTGTATTGCACAATTCGTTGCTCTCTGTGCGCTCGACAAATTATTCACAGCTATTGACGAACGCAGTACACGGCCAGCTAACATGGCCCATGTGGTCTACGGCATCTCTAGAATTATGGGCCAAACGAAATCATACTCACTGCACCAATAGTCATCAGATAGCAGCAGCACATTTGCAACAGAGAACAACAACGTCGAGCAACAGCAACAACGACGATAAGCACTCAGCAGCGACAGCATGTAGCTCGACAACAGGTAGCTCGACCAGTGCGGCGTCACGATGTTCATCCAGTTTGATTAGTACCTCTCACACCACTAATGGCAACCACACTAATTCAACGGGAAAACTCAGCGCGTCAATATCGCAGCAACCGACGAGCTCAGTCACAGCAATCGCGACCGCGACCGCGACCGCGACCGCAAATGCAACTTCAACCACCACAACCACTAATGCCACAACACAAACACATGCAATCACTAATAATACTAATAAGCCTCAATCGAATCTAGTCATTTGTGATCAATCAAAAGCGCAGCAACAAGAATTATTGTGCCACGAGTGGGCAGCACTTGTGGCAGCCAGCGAACGACATCGACAACAACAATGCGCTCGGCGTCAATTGAACGCTCACTTGTTGGCGCTAACGTGCGCCGAAATATCCGCATGCATTGCATGCTTTAGTTTTGCCATAATTAATTTAATCAAAACACGCAATCAATTGTCTTGTCACACCATTGTATGGTTTGTGACAAGTGTTAGATTTATGCAATTATTCACATTGTGCTCGTTGTCATGCACACAATTGACCAGCAGACGATCACACAGTGGCAAAATCGACAACAACAACAACAATACTACTACCACTAATAATAATAATAATAACAAGCAGCTATCAGTAGCTGATAGGCATGTAGTCAGTGGTCTATCTCATAGTTGCAATGCAAATGATAGTGAATTGCGACGCCACACATCGTTGGCGCTTCTGTTGGGCGGCTCATCGACAACACTCGATTTGTGTTCGAGCGCGAAGAAGTCAAGCGCCGCGACAGCATCTTCGGAAACAAGTCACATCCGTTCACGATTGATTGTATTGATTACATTGAGCTGCTTGGTTAGCACATTATCATTTGGTGCCATACCTTTGGCCAATTATTTTTTCCTAGCTCCACACACAACATCGTCGCAATACTTTTCTCCTCAGGTGTCTGTTTCCTCTGTGGCACCAGACGTTGTGGTGGTCACTTCTTCGACACCGTCCTCTTGGAGTGGCCTTAATCATATCAACGAAACTAAGGCTAGCCATTCATGGCCATCGCCTGCCATTATCTCTTCGTCCTCATTCTCAGCAACTTCAGAGATATCAACATCGACATTAGCATCGCTTAGTGTTCGTAATTGTTGTCATTTTGACGGCATTATTGTTCGTCAAACCTCAGCTGTACCATCTTTAGATATTGATAGCTTCTGGAAAGCCGACAATCGACACCAGCTTGTCATTTTATGGCTACGGTGGACACCGTTAGCAATCTATTTATCGGTGGCGTTTGTCACATTCATGTGCGTGCTGCTAATCATGTGTCGACGATGCACCTGTTGCTGCCGCTCAATTTCCACTGATGATGATTGTTGTGATGATACGTGCGATGAACATCTGTATCATCTCTCGAGATACGATGGCTACAACATTCGATCATCGTCGACAATTGGCAACGACCATTGTGCTTTCGTACGGCGTGGGATAAATACCGATCGACTATCGGCACTATCAAGCAACACCAATGACAACAAAAATAAGATTAAAAGCAAAAAGTTCAGGGGAAAAAAGCGACGCAAGAGCGGCAAGCAAGCCGCACCGACGACATCAAGCGACGAGGACGACGACGACGACGATGAGCTTGAGCTTGAGCTTGAGCTTGAGGACGACGAGCAAATGATGGGCTCAATGTCGTCACTGTCGTTTGTGGTAGCGTCGTCACGAACGGGTGCAACACGTGGTGTCGGTGGCGGTGGAGGTGGCGGCAGCAGCGCTGCTGTAAGTCGCTTGTCTCGTCGACGTGATAATAATCGTCGACGTCTTAGTCAGAATAATCTTAGTCACAATTCTGTTACACCGAACACACCGACAAATAATCATAGCAATTCTAATATGGAAGACACTTGCAATAATAACAATGATGATGGTGACGACGATAGCAACATAAAATCATTAGATGTTGACGAGGCACATCTCAAGTTGATGTTGGCACAAAAAGAGATTCAGGCACAATATGTGACACAATTGCAGCTAAAAGAAGCCATAGCGTTGATGCAAGCATCGGCCGGATTACAGGTGTCGTCGAAAGCGCACAAATCTAAGAAGCACAAGAAACAACAACGACAAGTGTGCACTAAATCACATCAATCAATAATTAAGAACAAAATTAACAACAACAATAACTACCAGTGTAATTACAAGAGCAAGAACAAGAAATACAGCAAGCATCATCGTTGGCAATCGACTATTGAGCATCCGTTGGTGATGCCCACCTCGATGGATGTTAGTCGTCATGCCAGCTGTCGAGGTCGCCAGCATCGAGTGCCTGCTGCAATGCTGACCAACAACAGCGCTCACGGTGCACCTTGGTATCAACAATATCCGGCAGACACCAGCAGTAGCACCAACGGCAGCGGGACCAGCGGCAACAGCCACGGCCACTGTAACTACAGAGGATACCAGCAGCAGCAGCAGTTGTTTAATGATCCTCTGAACACTAGCGCCAAAGAATGCGACTCAACTCTGGCTCTCACTGTGATATTTTGTTACCTAATCAATCACGGACCTGCCATGGTGAGTTACGTCTTCCTGCTCTTGTAGTTTCTTTTAATATTGCTGCGACGCGAATCGTTCGACCCACATTGATCAACGCTATTATTATTATTGTAGTTGTCGTGAGCATCTTTTTCTTTGCAAGCATCGCTTTTTAATGCACGATTGAGTTCAAGAGCAGCACCGGCACACAAACAAAAGATTCTTTTTCGGTTCCAGAAACTGCTCGATTCAACTCTCGTTGAAATAACGTGCTTAATTTTAGCTTGTTAGCCGGTCAGAAGAGAGCGCTGTTGTGCGTGGTGAACCGAAAGCAAAGTACTGATTGTTGTTGTTGTTATTGTTAGACACTGCGCCGCGTTCTCTCATTCTCATTACATTACATGTAATCGATTGCAGACTAAGCCAGCCAGTATGAGCAGTGGTAAATGTAATTATGGCCTGCAATACATCAGATCACATCACATCACATCGATTCGAATAGGATAGGATAGGATCAACAATTGGCCAATATTCCAATGCAATCTGCGTGAGTGTGTATGTGCTTCGATCAATCTATCGATTATTGTGTGTCGATAGAGTTTAGCTCAATCTCTTTCTCTCTGATTGATTGCTTTATGCCGTTTGTCTCAACTTGATTCGTTTACTTCACTGCTGCGTTCAACTCAATCACACTGTCCGTCAGCTTTTCCCAACACCAACAGTAGAAGAGGCAAGCTTAGCAGTGAGAACTTGAAGCTAAGATTGCTGGTTGGACGAACGAACTTGGCCGCCAAGAAAGCAAGTTTTCCAATTGAAGAAAACAGAAAAAAATAAATAAAAAAAGCTGACGCCTCGCAAAGTTAGCTAGCTGGCAAAGAGCCTCGAAAGTTGAATCGAGTTCGTCGCCAAGGCCGGCGCACAATGTACAGGTTTCTTCTTACTGGCTAAGGTTTGCTTGCTAGCTAACAGTGCACAGGTTGCATGAATTCTTCAATTGCATTGCTTCAATGCTTTGTTGATTTCAGTGCCAAAGTCAATTGTTGTTGTTGTTGTTTTCGCCCTCGCAGTAAAGTGACACACACACACAAACAGAAAACTTTCAACCATATGTTCACTTGGCCGGCCATCTACAGCAGCAGATGGTTGGACATTTCAACCGTGCAACTATTCAATCAACGCCGAGAGACTCGCTGGACTGAACGGTAGTCACGAAGATTGTTGCTGTTATTGTTGTTGTTGTTGCCACTGTGATTGCCACACGATCGTTACCAGCGTCGTCAGCGTCAACTTGGCCATCGCCGTCAACGTTCTTGTTGAGCCACACCGTCGATGACAACATCTACACACATAATAACACATAGCGAGAAAGAGAACACACCGCCAAGACCAACCTCGGTTCCGATTGTCAACCGCCAGCCTCTGGTTTCTGGCATCGACGCTAAATATTTCTCTCTTTTCTTTTCTTTCTTTTCTTTTCTTTGTTGGCCCGTTGTCCAACTAATCTCGCCCCTCTTTTTCACATCGCTATCGGTTTTTCTTCATTCTCACAAACACATGAATTATGTTTAGGCTATTTCCGAGATACTGCTAGTGAATGTATGTATGGCCAGTGTATGTGTTCGTGAGACGATGGATTTTGTAATTCTAAACCGGCTTCTATTTTTTGTTTCCTTCGGCTTCAGCAATAAGTGCACTGATTTGGTGGCTGTTTCGCAAGGTGTCCGTCGACCTTGAGTTGCTCGCGCAACCGGAACAGTAAACAGCTGGCCAGCTAGCCAGCGCAAAGAGAAGAGAAAAGAGGATAGAAAAACTTCTCAAGAAGCTCTTACTCCTCATGTATTTTCTTGAGCTTAAGCTTAGCTGCTAGCTCTAGAAAAGAGCTTGGCAGAGTTAGCAATTGTCACAATGTGTGGCGGTAGTAGGCTTTTGGCCAATTATTAATCGACTAATCGCTTCAGCTACGAGCTAACCGAGCGTTGATTCGTTCTCTTTTGCCGCCAAGCGACCTTGTCAATGCTGTCGTGACACTTCGTTACTCTTGAAAAGTCGAGCTACTTCTAGCGGTCAGCTGCTATTCTCATTCAAGGACGACATTGATTGCATTTCATGGGAAACAAGCTATTCTATCATCCCCTGATGTGTGTCCAATATGTACTCTGTGTACAACATTCAGACATCTTTCTATTCGTTTCTTAAAGTTTAGCTCTAACTATTGATATTTGTTGTTGTTGTTGTTGTCATCAAGAGACTATCTTTTATGTCGTCCACTACTAAGAGTATCACATTTAACTTAAGAATTCAGCAGTGAGATGAATGAAACGTTGTCTTGGCACACTTTCCTTGGCATTACTGATAATAATAAAATGCTTCGCTTGTGTGAAATAAAATGTTCGATAATGATTATACTTCATGTGCTGTGTGATTCTTTTTATTATGGGAGTCACATGATAAACAGAAATGTCATTAACATAATATTAAGAATGCTTCACAAGCCATGATCAGAAATCTTGAAATGCCAATCAAATCGCCAAAATTGGTGAGAATTTTTTCTTTTCGGGGAAGCAGTTAAAAGACAGCTGTTTTATTATAATAAACTCACCTCCATATGAGGATTAATATAGAGCTAGGGGTTCATTTGATTGGCAATTCAGATGACGATTAACAAAATACAAAGGCCTAGGTTGACAATTATATTTAGTCAGAAAATTTATTGATAGACAAAAGATTCAGCTATTCGGTAAAAGTATTTAGGATAAAAGTACCAGACACAGCAAAATTGGGACACCAACAGCTTTAAATTATTAACTACTGGCATAGTACGATCAGCATAGACATGGATATCTCACTCTCAGGCAAATAGCAAAGAGAAGAGGTATATTTATGGGACAAATTGAGTGTATGAAAATTTGGCACACATAACGGAACACGGAGAGAACAATACACATGGCTACAATCTATGCCAGAAGTGCTCTCTCCTGGCCGATTGTAAAGCTGGAACAAATCTGTTGCTGCCGTTGCCATTGCCATTCATTGTAACCGAGAACAATCTCTCATTGGAACGAGGCTTAATCATAATGGCCAGCTCAAGCAGCAACAAGTGGCTCATAAAGCAGACGTTTGCCATGACAAGAGCTGACTCGGTGAATATCATTGAAAATGGCAAAATTTATATTGCGTGCCACATCAATTGGCACAACATCAGCAACAATAACAACATCCGCTACGACCGTCAGTCATTCGAAACAACTGCCAAGCGAGCTCTTAACTTTTGTTGCTAGTTGCTTCACGTCGATTCATTCTTGTTGCTGCTTTGTTTAAGTTCACTTGTTTTGTAGCGCAAGAGAGCAAGCGAAAACATGATGAACAAAAGAATGGCATCAATTCGTCAATTCACTTGCTGTCCACTTCACTTCGCTTCACCTAACTTAACTCAAGGGCTGGCGTTGCATGCAAATATATAAAAGTTGACCGTTAACAAACGAACGGACATCACAGCTGTGTCGTTTATGATACAGCGATGATGATGATTGTTAGAATATTCTGCGTATAAAATTAGCTGACATGCATCGCTCAGTGCTGTCAGTCCAGATGCTCAGATGAATTTAGAAAAAAACTCCGGCTCGTGAATGCAACAAGTTTATTCAAACTCGACACACCAAGTTTCTCTCTCTCTCTCTCTCTCTCTCTCTCTCATGTTAACACTGCGGCGTATATGATTAACAAAGCACATTCGGCAGCACTCGGTGTGTCTCGCATAAAAAAGACCAAAATGTTACGCACGGTATCAGCCTGTTATATTACGTGCGACAGTTAACGGCGCAACTAGAGACGAGCCTTATTTAACTAACATGTTACAGAGGAAGATGAGTGCTATTTTGACAAGCTTCATTCATATTTACATTGAGCAATAGTAAAGCGGCAAGCCCATTTTATTTGAACATAACAACAGCAGTTTGGGTTGAATGTAGTGAATTTAAGCACACATTGGACACGCATTGGACAAGATCAATCAGCAAACCAGACGATCGTCGAGACAATAAATGAGATGAGCATAGAGTTGAGAATGTCAATGATTATGCTGACAACGCTAGCTATGTTGTCGTACCGACGACCTCACTTAATTGGCATTTGAGACCCCAACCAGGAAGATCAACAAAGCTATTATGAACTAATATTACTTGACAGTGAAACGCGTGGCCATAATGCACATCCATATACATAACTTCACATAGCCGTAATCCAATCCATTGCGCATAATATTTAAGGACCACAGAGCACAGAACATAAAATAACTTGGTTACATAAGAGTGGCGTTATATTGTTATATTACTACGTACAAATGCATGACAGCCCTTAGCCGATGGCAACACTCTTGAGTAACTGTGGCTCTTCATAATTGGTGTGACTGCTCGGTTGGACGCACTCGGTGTGAAGAGCACATACACAACTTGCTTGTAATAAATTTTGTCCGATTCGATTCGTGCAAAGGAAACGTGAACAGATTGATATTCTGGTGCTTGAGCTATTGATACAATTCGATTCGATGAAACTTTTGTTGAGAGAAGAGGGGGGGGGAGGGAAATATAGTCAAGTTCCAAAGAACTGTATTCGAATTGATAGTTGACTTGCATTTAAACCAACAGCAACGGCAACAACAACGACGAGTGTTAGTAATAAATGTTACAGTGTATTTGGAGCTAGCAATGTTTGGTGTTAATAGTTTGAAGTAAACATTTGTTAATAGAGCACTTGTTGCTGTCTTTGTCGTCGGTGGCAGGTGCTGCTAGCAAGCACCACTATTGTGTTTAGACACCCATTGGTAGTCATAATAGCACCATCAGCAACCACTGCTACTCATCTCTCTCTCTCTCTCTCTCTCTCTCTCTCTCTCTCTCTCTCTCTCTCTC